>PDNA01000296.1:0-25997 GCA_002573605.1 Polytolypa hystricis UAMH7299 | reverse complement strand
GGGGCGCTATTGGGCGGACCCGCTGGGGAGGTTGGGCGAATGATGGGGGATTACGTGGAGGGTTGATTGAGGAAGAAGAGATGGCGCAAGAGGATGAAGGGGTGATGAGAGAAGGAATTGGAGGTTCTGTGACGGATTGAGAGAGAGCAGTGAGTGCTTGATAATGATGCTGCAGTGAGGAGAGTTGTTTATTGACTGTGAGGGAGAGATGAGAGACGAAAAGGGAAGGAAGAGTAGATAATCACATGACAGCCGATGGTGGGGCTAGACCCAATGGGGGAAGATACACACTAGTACAAAAGAGGTGTAGCGATGTTTACGGTGACTAGCCACATCGGGCAGTTCGTAAACAAACAACAACAACAACAAGCAAATCAAAGCATCTCGCATCTCCGGCCTCAGCTTCACCTTGCTGCAAGCTGCCCGCCTGGCCCGCTGACCCAGCAACCATTCCTGGCCCTGAGACACCAAATAATAACTAACCCCAGCCATCTTTCTTCTTCTCTTCCTCTTCCTCCTCTTCTCTTCTCTTTCTCTCAACATCCTTACCTCACTTTATCCCAGATATCTGCCACTGTGACAACCAACCCCTTTATTTAAAACCCCCATAAAACCCCAGACAAGAAGACAAAAAGGAAGAACTCAGTTTCTCCCTTCCTCCTCCCTTTTCCTCTTTCATCGCTTAGGCAAAAGACAAGACAGTCTTTTCTTGTCTCGCCTTTCGAATTGTTGCTCAACACTTCGAAAGGCATTCGAGAAAGGACGTCTACAGTTCAGCAGTCAATCTGGACTTTGACGCCCGCGTCCCCATTCCCTTCAGTGTCTTCCCGTCGTCGTACCGGAGTGACGCTGTCGTCTCTGCCGACACTACTCATACTCGAGTAGAGGGAGAGGTCAAGTTAGCAGGCTCTTCTGCTGCGGCTGCTGCTTCGCGCGTCGGACGGGAAGATACTCATTACGAAGGCCTCCCTCCCCCCCCGCCACGTTCCTCAGCTTCGACCTACTCCTCTTCGCGCAAGGAAGACGTAGACGTTGATATCGACGTTCATCACCACTACCACTCCAGCGATCCCCGCCACCACCAGCGTTCTTCTCACTCTCACCACGAGTCACACGAAGAACAGCCCCGCCGCTATCCCGAAGTAGACCTCTCCAGGGACCGGTATGTTCTTTTTTCCTTCCTTTTTTTTGGGTTTTTTTTTTGTCTGGCTGTCCCTAAAAGTATCGCTGCTAACTGGACTGCTTAGATACTACGAATCGTCTGACCGCAAGGCCTTTGAGACCCAGCTCGACATCACTGAGCGTGAATACCGCCGCCGCACAGATCCCATCTACGAAGCAGAGTACTCTCGCACCACCAGCTACCCCCGCGAAATCGACACTTCGTACAGCCAGCAGCTCGACACCTCCATTGACACCCGAGGCCCCATTCGCAACCCTTCTGAAATTGACATCGACGCTGTCTCCAGCAGCAAGTACCGCTCCGCAGACGTCGACATCAACGTAGATCGCCGCACCGTTATCGAAGCTCCCAGCACTGCTACTACTTCTCGCAAAATGGGTTACTACGACGACGAGGGTCAGTACCACTCCTTCCGCCGCGGCGTTGAGCGCGCTGCCGACCGCCTCATGCACCCATTCTCTTCTCACAAGGAGGAGGTCGTGAGCAGCGATGAGCACGGTCCCAGCCGCGTCCGTGAGGGCGTTCGCGAGTCTGTCCGCGTCGTGAAGCCCCGTGGTGGCCACCCCGCCGAGACCATTACCATCCCCTGCCACTTCATCCGCATGGGCGACTTGCTCATTCTGCAGGGCCGTCCTTGCCAGGTCATTCGCATCAGCGTTAGCCCACAGACTGGCCAGCATCGTTACCTCGGTGTTGACCTGTTCACACGCCAGTTGCATGAGGAGTCGAGCTTCATCTCACACCCCAGCCCGTCCGTGGTTGTCCAGAGCATGCTCGGTCCCGTGTACATGACCTATCGCATCCTCGATCTCCGTGATGACGGCCGCATCGTCGCCATGACTGAGAGCGGAGATGTCAAGCACGGCATCAAGGTTGTTGACCAGGGTAACTTGTTCAATCGCCTCTCGTCGGCGTTCAATGAGGGCCGCGGTAGCGTTAGGGCTTTGGTCATTAATGATGGTGGACGCGAGCTTGTTGTTGACTACAAGGTCATCCATGGGTCGAGGCTGTAGAGGTTAGTTAATTTTGTCTTGGTGCGAAATGAATGGGCTTCGTCGATACTAATTGTTTTCATAATAGGCATTGTCAAGTTTTGGAGAAAATGAATACCACTAAGCGGTCCCTCTTTGGAAAAAAGCTTTTTGAGCATTTTTTTTCTTGGGTTTTTCCCCGATCTTTTCCTCCCCAATATGCTTTTAGTATCATGTTTCTCTCTTCAGAAATGTCTTATCATGTCCCCTTCCTGTCCTTGAACCTGGCTTATGATGATTGATATCTTGCGTGTGCTCTTTTTCTTTTTTTTCTTTCTCGTTTTTTTGCTGTGGAATGGAATGATATGCTTTGGTTGCTATGTGAGATGGAAAAATGGAAATGGAATAATTTTTTCTTTGACTTTGAAGTATTTGCTGTGTGTGTTTTTTGTAGATGTAGATTGCAGTAGAAGTATTAGTCGATTGTTTAATGGTGTGATATATCTACTTCATGGGCCCTACCTCGTTTCAAATTACGGTACACAGGACCGTAGCTGGCGTAGCAACCTTTTTTACTCAAAAAAGAGGTTGTTTTTGGTTATTTCAACTTGTTCTCCTTGATCGAGAGGTTGTTTTTTTGGGTAAGAGACGCTGCTGCGCCAGCTATGGTACTTTCCCCGTAGTTTGAAACCAGGTAGGGGCCCATGAGGTAGGTATGGTGGGGTGACAACTATATTCTGTGAGATGCATAATTTCTTGTGATGCTCTACTGTTTGTTATGCTTTCAAAATCCTGTGTGCCAACCTGGGTAGGTGGTTGTCAGCATTCCTGTCACCCTATGTGCCTAGGTGAAGTTTAGAGTCTATACTCGCTACTGCAGCAGACGCTGAGAGGATATTTGGTTGTGCTACTCCACTCAGGGGGGCCCAATCCTCACACTTGGATTTCCGATCCCAATCGGCAAACGCAGTTTTTGGGGGTCCTAACTCATGGGTTGTAAAGGAGCAAACCCTCCTTGCCGCAGCATCCTATGGGACAATGGTTTTGATGGGCTGCCGCTCTAATCTAGCGCTACAACTTCTGTATTGATTCACCATCCCATCAACAAAGGCGGTTTAAACGGCCTAATATAGTTGAAAAGAATCCTTTAACCTCTCTGTCCCCTAGCTTCTCCTTACTCTCTTGCAGCCAGCATTTGGCCGTTTTGCCATCGGCAGCAGTGATACTCGCATCTGCTCCGGAATCTAGAAGGAAGCCAAAATGATCCAAGTGAGTTCTGAGCGGCGAGCCCAAACAAGCGGCTGCAGCACTGGCAAGTCTAGCCGTTTTGATCAAGGCTGTTTCTCGCGTGGTTGTATCCTGTTGGTTGATATCCATACCGTGTTTGAGAAGCATTTGAAGAATTTCCAGCATTCCTGATGATGATGATGACTCGGTCCGTTCAACCAGCCAATGTATCGCCGTTTCCTGGTTGTTGTTGTTGTTGTCCTCAGTTACACTGGCGCCATGCTTGAGGAGCAAGGCGATAATGGAAGGTGGGTGGTGTTTAATTGCACTCTGTAGCACTGTTTCCCCTGTGTAATGTGAAGCAGGATTGACATTCACTCCCATTTCGATTAGATACTGCATTGTAGGGGTCCTGGATGGAGATCTCGCGGCGTACATTAAGGGTGTCAAGCCATCAGAGCCAGGCTGGTCAAGTAGTAGTTGGGGCGCAGCCTCAACCAAAGCCCGAACAGCATCAAGGTTATCTCCCTCGAGACAATTTGCGGCGAGATGAAGCGGCGTTTCGCCTCTGATGTCTTTAGCCGTCGGATCAGCACCGCGATCTAGGAGGAGCTGGACATACGGGGCACAAAGATAGGCGGCTATGTGCAATGGGGTGTGCGCGTCAACGTTGTCTCGTGCATTAATATCGGCTCCGTGCTCGATAAGAAGTCTGGCAATTTCCTCGTCCTTGCTCTTCGCGGCTAGATACAAGGCGGTTTGGCAGTCATGGTTGGTCACGGACACATCTGCTCCCCTGTCGAGCAAGAGCCGGAGCACGTCTCTAGCATTTGGTATCGATGCAACACTAAGTAGCGGCGCTACATCGCTGTATGCCTAGAAGAAGTTGGCATCTGCACTAGCATCTAGCAAGATGGCCACTGTTGGTTTCTGCCTCTTACGCCGGAGCGCTTCCAAGGCCTCTAGATTCTCTACAGGCGAATATTCGCTCCGGAAATTTTCTTTGCATGCAACACAGAGAGCATGGTTTAGAACCTCTCTATTATTATTATCCTGCAGGGAGGAACAGGAGGGCCCAATAATGTTCCAGAACTCAAGAAGCGTGGGGAGAACATCGACCTGCCATCTCGCTGCAGCATGACATATAGCCAATTTGTCTAGCGGCTGTCCAGCTGGCAACCTACTCCACCTCAGTAAGATTCGTACTACTTCATCATGACCCTCTCGTGCAGCAAATGCCAATGCCGAGTCAGCATAATTCAGTACTCTGCGCTGGTGGTGCTCGGCCCCGGTACCAGAATCAAGTAGTGACTGTGTAATTCCAGCATGTCCACACTTTGCTGCTAGATCAAGTGCAGTCATGTTGGGGTCGCCATAGTCATCCTCAACTGAGCAGCCTAGGTCTGCTCCTTTTGATATCAAAAGCTGTACTATCTCTTCGTGTCCGCCTAGGATTGCGCGGTGCAATGGGGTCCCGAACCTATCTCGAGTCTCGAGGTCTGTATTGGAAAAGACTTGGCCAGACGCAAACATATGACGGAGAGCATGGACGTCGCCCTTGGAGATAACGAGGTGGAGGGGGTGGAGGGGAATTGGGGGTGGTAGTGGCTCATCCTCGGGACCCCAGCCGAGATAATAGTCGGTCATAAGAGGATATATAAGAGAATATATGAGTGAGAGATATATCGATCAAGACAAGATAAGCTGGTGGGAAGGCCAGACGGATCCTTTGCTCTGCACCGGCACAAGATGACTAGTTGTTGAGGTGTAAGATAATTTACTTTCGAGAGACATTTAAAGTGCCAAGGATGCAATGCACAATGCTCTAACCCCTGAAGTCAATTAGCCCGATTAGAAAATCTAACCTGTTTGCCTACTATCTACTATGTAGTAAAAGCACCTTCATGCATTTCCTGCTTGGGGTGCAAACAGCTGTTATGTGCTGCATGCCTTGGAATAAACCCTCTTGACTCCTCCCTCTTTTTCGTAGCTTACCCTGCTACTACTATGGACTATGTCTGTAGAGAATACGCACGTTTCACTACGCGCCGAACATTTCTTAAAAACATTACCCTTTGACATCACTCACTCACTCATCAGCATTACTTGTGTGTCCCCCTTGAAATCAACCCCGCCACTTCCTTCTCCCTATTGATATACTCTTCAGGAAAAGCTTCCGGCGGGCCCCCTGGGATATGCTGTTAGCGCGGCCGCTTAACAAACTTGCAACAAATTTTACGCCCTTGCATCCTTGCACGGGTTTATTTTTTTATTTTTATTCAAGTTGGTTTTCCTAGGTGGGATGTTCTATGCAGGAAAAAAGCCTCAAGGGTTCTCCTCACTAAGAGGCTGCATGATATTTCTCGGCCCCGGTGTGGCCTCGTGGGGAAAACTTGTTCAGGGGTGTATGTGTGGTCTAGATTGGGGGGGATTTACGCGCCGGTGTCTGTGGTTGGTTAGTTATATAGTTACTTTTATGTAGCTACCCTTAGGTGTCATGTATGTGATGGGCCTGCTGCAGAAAGGTCCCATATGCTTATGCAGGTAAATCTATTTTGTTGAAGAGTGTTTGGAATATGCAAAGGTAGTGTGGAAGAGAGCTACTTGATTTCAATCTAGTGTGAAAAATAAAAACTGAGCTTTCTGGGTTGGGCAATCCCTGCCTCCCATGAGATCTTCATGAATTTGAAAAAAAAACCTCCGCTGAGATGAGAATTTTTCACGCAAGGTTGAAGTGTAGGTATGGGTGTTTGTTGGGGGTGGAACGTGTGAGCTACTTCTAGGGGAAAAAGGAAATTCATGGATTCTTTTGCTGTATTTCTCCCTCTCCTGCTAGGTAACCATCTGGGGTATAGGATAGTATTGATGTATATACAAGGAATCCAAAACAGTTGGTTGTTAGATGTTAGTTGTTGGGGGGGGCACTGTAACTCGCATAATAGTCGAGATAGTATAGAGAGTTGTTAAGAGAAATAGAGTAGATAGGAAAACTAGCTAGCAAATGGATAGATATGTAGGATAACCCTGTCTTCCTTCCCATGCGTTCCTCCCTTCTCCAGTGAACAGTAGCTGGATCGATATAGAAAATGGTAAAAAGATATGGAATTGGTTGGTAGGAGATGCCAAAATATTAAGCGTATAAATGGGAATATAGCAGGAGAGATTGAGAAAGAGGAAAGCAAAAAGAAAGATTGAAGAATAAAAAAGATCCCATCCACTTCCATATGTACCCGCAAAGTTTTGACGCCAGATGAAAGCGCTTGGGTATGGTTCTTTTTTTTTCCCTCTTTGACGTCGGTATGAATGGTTTTTGACATGTGAGGTATGTAAAATAGAGAGAGGATGATGGTGGTGGGTCAAAAAAAAGGATCGCAAAATTTCGAAATCGCCTTGGGGATATATATCGATTCCTGAACCCGAGAAAACCAAAACAAGAAGGTCAAAACAATGCGTTGTCTTCCAAGCTGGTGATAGGCGACGTGGTAGTAGTGGTCGTGATAAATTGGTAGGGCGGTAGAGTTGAGTTTGAGGAGAGGGCGCCATGCGAGGATTGAAAATAGTATACATGGACAAGTGCCGCGATAGTATAAAGTAAAGGAGGTGGTCGGTGGTTGAACCTCTCCACCCTATCACAGGAGGCCGAAGTAGCCCGCCGCAAGCAATGGGACCAGAAGTATCGTCGTGCCCATCGTGGTGAGTGTCGTCGTAGCAGACGAGTCTAAATTCATGCTGTAGACGAACCTGCTTGTGATCTCCGATGAATTGAAGCAGTTTGTTCGCGTAACTTCTTCGACGTCTTCGGGCTCTGCAAACGTGATGTCGACGCACTATTTACCAAATGGTTAACCAATGACACCCAAGTTATGGCTGGGTTAGATGTTTAGAAAAGGGATCTCACATTATATAGTGCTGCTCCGTGGACAGCTGTCTCAACGATTTGGATCGTTGCATTATCTCCAACTTTGACCTCTATCCCCCCCGGCAATGGGACCTGTGGTAGACAAAACGTGCCTGGATACGGGTCCTTTGAGGGGCCGACGAGCTGGAAGGAGCTGATCATAGGCAGACTCATGTTCTCTGGGACCGTCCCTAGACCCAAGTTGATGTAGATAAAAGCGGTCTCATGACCCGTGAACCAGCCTGGTTGGAAGGAGACGGCGCCGCCGGTGACCGGCCATTTGGTGCGGTTCGTGCTTGTGGGCATTCCACCACCTTTTGATGTCAAGGTTGTTTGATTAGCTTCCTGCTGCAAAGTATAATGGAGTAGATAGCGACGGGACTCACATGGGTATAACCATTGCTGGCCATAGGGATATAACAATGTGTCATTGTCACTGCTTGCTGGTGCCGTGCCTAGACCGTCTGTGTCGAATACTGTGCCAGTTGTATGAAGGTTGTTGCCTCGCCATCCGGGATAGACAATGACGGTATGAGCGCTCACCCAGGAGGCGAAGAGGGAGAAGAGAATGGCTGTGGTCCACCACGGTCTTATCGATTGTGGTTGCATGATGTATGTGTGTTGTGTGAGAAAGCGTGCGAAGGCACAGGTATATCGTATATCGAAAATGCCGCTCCAGCCAGGTGATTCCCAGCAACGCTCTTCAGAAGTCTTTGGTGTTGAATCGACCAAGTCGCCTGAATCAAGTCCTTTCCATCTCAACTTTTCCTAAACCGCGCTGTAAATCAATCGATCCCAATCCTCGTGTGTCTCGTCTCTAGCGATTATGAATGTGCACGTTCGACGAGAAAGGGATTTCAAGAGGTCGAGGAAGTAGAGAAAAGAATCGCGGATAAGTGTGATATCTGCGGACTCGCAGGGCGGCGAAGGGCTTTTGAGGGGAATATCGACCTTCAATCAGACTAGGGAACCAGGAATCTCCTTGGCAAGGAATGGGGAATGCATACGAAGAGCTAGAAAGCTAACGGGATTTGCTGCATCTAACAAGCAAGGTGTGAAAGGGGAAAAGGGAAAAAGCACGGGACTGTGGAAATTCAGCGACCCAGGACAGGGTTTTATTCGGACTCGTTCTATCTCTCCAGGCGCGTAGTACTCTCCTTTGCGCCAGGCCAATCAGTGCAATTTCTCGCAGGTTGAGAGGGGGAACGAAGGAGTTCTGTGTAATGCGACTCTGTTGGGTTCCATGGAGATAGGGTGCACAAAAGGCCCTCGCCTGGGTTCATGAACCGGGGACTTGCAACTGGCAACAGCAGGTGAACCACAACCTGTGAAGAAGAGCGAGGGCAGGTTTCCCCTCGCATTCCACTGCGTCTTGACAGCGCCCAATAAACGACGTCGCCCATTCACGATCAGTCCACTAGCCCAGCGGCTGCAGGGATAGCGTCTGTGATTTTGGCCCAGGGTGTCCCATCATCAAATTCACGAGCAGGGCGACCAGCGAACCAGCGTGCAGAGCAGCATGTTGAAGAAACACAAAGACCCCCGCTGATTTGCTGGATGCGATGTGATCGAGGGCCGGGTTGAAGAAACGCCTGCACGGCCCATCGTCAATCACGCTGGAGCCAAGGGTGACTACACGGGCTAGAGCGGTGACATCCCCGTTGACGGCCTCCTATTCGCGCAAGCTGTGTTCCCCTCCTGCACCCTGGTTTATTACATGCATAGCCTCCCGCCAAACGAATCAATGCGTCGTTGTTTGTGTTAGCGCTGAGGTTGGCTAGTGTGCATGAACATCGGCAGTGCGCAGCCATTCAGCACAGTGACGTGCGATTGAGAGGGGTGAAGTGATGAAGGGAGGAGAGGAGGAGAACGAGAATCGAATTCTGGAAGATGGTGATATGATTTCTCTGCAGAGGATCCGGTCTGATGGGATGACGTTGAATAAGCTTTCCTCTCAGGTTACTCTTGTTGTTGTTCAGCCGTTGTCAACAGAGCAATTCTTGTTCCGATGTGAGATTCCCCACCTTTTCGAACACACCAAAACATCATTTAGCAAGATGGCAGAACTTCGACTTTTCAGGCGCTTCGACTTTGGCATCAGCATCATCCTTTCTCAGACTTCTCGACATGTATGCTTACGAGTTATGCGTCGTCATGCGTCACAAACTATCAGTGTTTCAGAGATTCCCAACCGCACTCTCTTCTTGCAGTCATTCGTCGTCGCATATGGATAGACATCTACAACCTTCCGCCCATGATTGAGCACAGAGTTCCATAAGCGGAGTTTTCGACCCAGATGCCCTATTAACTACATCCTACTATGCATGCCGGTATGTTTAGTCCTTAACCCTCCACTCGAACATTCTTTCGCGACCGTTTGGCCCTTTACAAGGATGCGCAAATGCATCCCCCCCCCCCCACCAGACAAGCCCCCAATTATGTCCCTATTTAATATCATACCCTGATCCCCGTGTATCTCCTTCGGCACTACCAACTTTCTTTATCCTAGGACACTGAATGTGTCGGTTAGAGAAGGGGACTGACCACCAGGCCTGGGATATATTGGTGAACTATCACGTCTGCTTTAAGAAGCGATAGTGCGCCTCCGAAGAACGCCTGTTAGGTATACCCTCAATCTGGGGCGTTAGGCAATCTGACTCCCTGGCTTGAAAACATTATCTGCTGGGCAATGGGCACAGAACCTGCACCTGTTTCCCTCTTCGCGAAACGGTTGGTATTGGCACTTGGATACCACAAAGGCCATCCAGTTATCTCCTGTTCTCCAGCTAGCATCATAAATGCCGACTACGTTGGAAATGGCACGAATGGGGCCCCGATGCAATAATCGACCAGTGATTCACCAGCTGTTAAGCTTTCAAGAACGAGGAGACACCCATCGGTGAAAGAGACGATCATTTGAGGCCCCCAGACCCCAATCTGGCTTCATCAAATTCGGCATGTCATCATGCGAACTACGAGCGAGACAGGCCTATCCGGGCTACTATAACATCCCCTTACATAACTTCCACATTCTATCAAGCTGGGCAGGAGAATTTGTGGTAATCACAATAATTATAATCCCTAGCGGCCGTTTGAAACTCGGCGCGGGGGAGTTGTGTTGGCCAAACTGATAGGATCAACTAACTTTTTTTTGTCGAGCTCTGCATTTCATGCATTGAACTATTAACGCGCCGCAAATCATCATCACCTTTGCAGGTTCGGAGGTTACTCATCGTTTTCAGGTACAGGGAACACACCGTTGATCTAGAGTTTTTGTTCACAACATTGAACAGATCCAGTGGAATATTCCCAGCTCCTATCATAGCAAACCAGGCGCAAAATCGCGTCTGGTAGTTAGTAATTTCCAGAACGGACTACCGAAGATAGCAGACTCCTGGGCGCGTCCAAGTTCTGTATCATGCTGTTCTTGTTTATTTCGGTTGCTCTGGTTAGAGACGACGATGCTGCTCTTTGATTTCTGCTTCTGGAGTTTCCTACTTAAAACAACAACAACAACAATATCCCATGGATGTTGTGGGGACACGTTTTGCGGTTGTCGTTCCCAGGGTTTGTATGTATGTTCGCTTTGGCCCCAGGTATAACAGCGGCAGCTGCAGAGACAGCCGTGGAAGGGATCTGTTTTTGTTTTCTGCGGGTTCTTCCGTCGTGGTATGCTGGGCTTGGAAGGGGGGAATGAAGTCATGATATTGGTATAGAAAAATGTATGGACGAAAAGAACGAGTCAACAATAATATGTGTCTTATTCTTGAGTCATGCAGGGCTCCAAGAGCTGCTAGCCATACATACTTAGAAGAAAAGTAAATATAGGCAGCCCGCTCTGCATAAGCTTCACATTATGCTCCCCCAGCACAGCACAGCCCTCGCAAACCGTATTTGTATTTAGCCTCGTGAGTCGCCTTCAAAAAGAGAGAGTCTCAAAACTACGAAATAACATCTCAAAAAGTTAGGATTTTAGAAGGGAAAAAAAGGGTGAACTAAACTATAAACTACCCATATAGGTAAGGAGCCAATTTTTCCATGGGATGGTTGCGTACTTTGCCTCCAAAGTCCTCCCGATCCCCGACTCGCACGGAGCAATTACTGGAGCTTCTTGGCCCGCTGACATGACGTATTTCGGTACTTTCCCCCCCTGTATGATACAGAGTTGTCTCTCAGAGCAATGAAGAAGACCACAAGCCGAACTTGAAAAACTTTGATTTTTGACTGCACTGCCCACCAATCATGAAATATAATATATATATTCTTCCTGCAGGTGGAAGATGGGATACTCATTACATAAACTGCATCGACACTTGTCGCTATATGGGACGATAGATAACTACACAATCGAAAGCTTTTAAAACGCAACACACCACCACCACCACCGACCCAAGATGGTATCTCTAACCACCGTCCGCGCATCTATCGAATCCCTCCGCACCACGGCCCCAGGACAAGTCTACCTCTTCGTCGGGGGGACCAGCGGCATCGGCGAGCACGCGCTGCGCCAACTCGCGCGTCTCGCTCCAAAACCAAAAGTCTACATCGTCGGGCGAAGTCCCCAAAAGGCGCAATCGCTCCTGGACGATTTGCGCGCCTCAAATCCTGAGGCGGAGTTTGTTTTCTTACATAGGGATGTCTCGCTGGTGAGAGATACGGATGAGGTGTGTAAGGTGCTTTTGGCGGAGGAGGGGAGGTTGGATGGGCTATTTTTGTCCGCGGGATATGCGCCATACGATGGGCGGGCAGGTATGTTGCCTTTGCTTCTTCTTTGTTTTTTACTTACTTAACCTACTGTTTCCCGGATGAATCATTGGAAATAACTCACATTTGTTGGAATATTCAGACACTGTCGAAGGTCTCGACGCAGCGATGACCACAGGCTTCTACACCCGCGCACAATTCATGAAGACTCTACTCCCTCTCCTCAACGCCGCGCCCGCGCCTCGCGTCGTGGCAATCTTCGCCGGCGCAAAGGGCGGTCGACTCATCGAAACCGACTTGGGCCTAAATAAGCCGGGGAATTTCACGCTGATGAACTTTGTTCTGGGCAGCGCGACCATGTTATCGTTGGCCATGGCGCGGCTCGCGGCGCAGAACCCGAAAATCTCCTTCATGCACGCTTACCCGAGCTTCGTGTGGACGCCGGCACTTACGAATGGGAGTAGTGGGTGGAAGAAGTTTTTGCTCAAGTATGTGATAGGGCCGCTGATATGGCCGTTTGGGTTGAGTGCGGCGGAGGCGGGGGATCGCGCGTTGGATTATGTCGTGAGTGAAAAGTATGCGGTGAAAGAGGAGAGGAAGGGGGAGTTGTATTTGCTGAATTGGAATGGGGAAATTGAGAAACCGCCGAAGTTGTTGGTGGAGTATGAGAAGAGGGAGATCGGGGAGAAGGTGTGGGAGCATCTGGAGGAGGTGCTGGATGTTGCGTTGAATGCGACGAGTTAGGGATGCTGAGCTTGCTTTGTCACTGCTTTTTCTTTTTGCTTGCTGTAGTAGTTAGTGTCTCTGTCCTTTTCAGGCTTACGTTTTATGTTGCTCAATGCTTTTGTCGATACCCCCGATCCATCGTTGAGTGTGTCAAGCCATACTGCTACCATTAATATTCTAATACGAAAGGAAGTTGCTTTATATCCAGGGCTTGAAATGATGTAAGGGTAATACTATAGGACGGCGACACGCAACAGCTATTTCAGACCGGACGAGCACTTGCAGTTGTGTGTCAATAGAGATGTCTTGTGAAATGCCCTGGATTTATATACATAGTCACGTGATATGACATATTTCCCACCGCTTCGCCAGCCAACGGAGAGCTTCATCCACCAAAAGCACCCCAGAGCAGGCGTGCTCGCTCTGAAAAACCAGCAGACAATCGCATTATCAGCAGCTGCACTCCGCAAATAAGCCCCTCCGGGACCCAAACCGCCCACAATGCCGTCCAGCCATCCTAAAACCACCCACACCAAGCGCATCCAAATCCACGACTCTGACGGCTGGACGCACATCGCAACCACAACAACCTCTAGTAGTAGCGGTCGACGAACGAAAAAGAAACGCGGCAAACCTCGTCCCCACCACTTCCCTCACGTACAAGACCTACTCATCCCTGCCGAAGCTCCGCACGACCTCACGCCGAAGAAACTAAAGCGGGATTTCGAATGGCATAAACAGCGCTGGGAGGCGTCGGAGAGTTGGTCGGCTCTACGTCAGGCGCTGGATAGTAGCGGGTTAGATGGTGGTGGTGGTGGTGGTGTCGTCAGGGGGGTTAAAGTTGATACTTGTGTTTGTGTGGGGTTGGGGAGTTTGAGTGGACTTTTGAGAGGGGGGTGGGTGGATAGGAGGAGTGTGTCGTTGGATCAGTTGGCGGCGTTGGTGTGCTTGGTGGAGTATTTATGTAGGTTTTTTTTTTTTTGGACTTCTGCTGGGAGCTAGCTAGCTATACGCATTGGGAAGAGGGTTGATGCTAATGGGGGGAATTGTAGGTGTGTCTTCAGCTACGACATTGAAGTGCTACGCGCAAGACCCAGTTTTCAACGCCCTGGACAAACAACTCCTAGAATCCTTGGGATTTACGGTAGTCGAGCACCCCGCGGCATTTGAACTCGTGAACGAGCGGACATTTCTTTACTGTCCTGGTGCCGAGCGATCGCATCTCGTTGATATTCTCCCGTCGAATCCTATACTCTTTTTTGGCGGTCCTCTCGAGAGCGAACCTGCGCCTGTTGTTGTCGGCGAGGGGGAGGGAGAAGTCCTTGCGAGCTTCCTTGAGACGAGACGGTCTATGCGTCTTCCGCCGTTTGAACCGAATGAACATGCTTTTTGGAAGACGGGATTGTTCTGGAAAGCAGATGGTCCGTGAATTACGTTCTATGAGCCGAAGGCGGAGTTTATTCTTGAACTGGTTTGGTATATATTATATACAACATTGAGCAAGCTCTGAGGTCAAACTTCTGATCCCGAGCGTATACCCTGCCGACATGGAGGAACCGGAGGGGGGGTCATCATTCGGTAGTCTGGTAATGACAACCCTTTCCTCCACCCGTCCCCGTCTTAGGGCATCCACGCTGACCTCTTTCCCAAAAATAAAGAAGGTTTATTTTATACAGCCTCGAACGTGTCCTACTTGATATCCTTGCTCTGAACCACCGTGCCGAAGAAGTCTGCCAACTCCAGCAGCGCAACCTATCCGTGCAATCCCAGAAGTCAGCAAATCAGACGAAATTTGTGGAGGTCTACATAGTAGACTTGGTGGAGTTCCCTACCTTCTTGACCTCGTTACCATCATATCCCGGCAGATCGCGACCGCCAACGGCGTCTTCAGCAATGACAATATCGTACTCTAGCTCGGCAGCTCTTCGGGCGGTGGTAGATACGCAGACGTGGGCCTGGAGGGTGTTAGAAAGCACCGGCAATATCGGAAAAATGGGGTGGGGGGGGGGAGGGGGGGACGACGAACCATATACCCGACCAGAACGATCTTCTTCGCGCCTAGACTCTGCAAATACTCATGTAGATCTGTCCCCGCAAATGCGTTGGGGAAGAGCTTCGTGATAAGCTACACCACAACAAAAATCACCGTCAGCCTCCAACCTTCCGTCCTCACTGGTCGCACAAAGGGGTTAACCCACCTTCTCCCCCTCAACAGGCTTCAATTCATCAAACTCCTCCGCTAGCTGCGTTCCGGTCGTAAACACGGGCGCTCCATCGGGTGTCTTGTGCACGATATGCACGACATTTTGTTTCCCGGTCTGTTTCGCTGTGGCGCGGTATTTTTCTAGGAGGGATTTTATCACGACGCGCGATATCTCGACATCGCGGATTTTGAGGAGGCCGTTGGCGTATCTAGTTTTTGAGAGCGGTTAGTAAGGAATGGGTAGTTTGCTACTTGGAAGTAGGTAGCTGTGGGAGGGGAGAGACAAACTCATTCTGGGCGTCGATGATGATGAGCACGCTGTCGGACGTGGAGGCAGTGAGGGGCGGAATACCCGCGATGTCATCTCTGAATAGGGCCATGGCTGCTGCTGCTTCTGCTGCCGCTGTTTTTTTTTTGTTTTTTTTAAATATAACGAATTATTTCTTCCTGATTGCCCGGTTGATTAACCTTTCTCTTTTAGTCAACTTGGGTTTTTTCCCGCGATTTTTAAAGAAAGAACCGAGTTTCCGGAAAAGTTGAAAAGCTTTGAGGAACATACATACAGAGTATATAAATTTAGGTATATATATATATATATATATGGAAGCAAGCAAGAGCAAGAGAGAGAGAAATCTAAAAAAAAGAATTGAGCTCTACTAGTAGTAATTATTAATTGTTGGTAATGATTGTACGCTTGCTTCCATATTCCTGATTCCTTGATATCCAAACCCCCCGGCCCCCGCTTTCAAGTCGTCACTGCGCCCTTTTGTCTTGCCAAGGCCTTGGTGGAAGCAGGAATGCGAGTTACATCATCGGCTTGAAGGAAGAAAGGAAAAACATTCATCCATCAGGATGTAATTCTGATGGGAAGAATAGAGAGCCAGTGAAGGGTATAATAATAATAAACATGTCTGTGGTTCAAGAAGGAACCCATTGTTGAGATGAAGCCTTGCAGCAAGCTTAGATTACCTTTTTTTTTATAGAAAATACCAAGAACATTGTCTGCATTCAATATTCTTTCAGTATAGTTGCTGTATAACAATATTCACTTCTTGCGCTTTAAGTAAGCAGTGTGATGGCCAATTCCAATAGTATTGTGCGGCTTAAAAAAATAAAAATAGGAAAAGGAGGGTCGTACGGCGATCGTGTATCGATCATCAGATGTGTGTTGACCTCGTGGTGGAGACATGATGTCAGCCGTTTGACACATATGTAGACAAATATATAAATAGTCGGCGGGGGGCTGCATGGAATGTTGGGGGAGAAAGACGGGGAATGAATGCATACAGAAATTAGTTAGCCCCCTCATTTGCAAAGGGCTAGAATGCTGCCTAAGACGAATAGATAATAGAGGTACTGGAGCATCTTGTAGACAGATGGAGGTTTCCAAGGTTACTCCGCAGCTTCCAGATCGCAGTGGAGAAGAAGCATCTGGTTGTCGGGGCCACCGGGATACACAATCAATACCTTTTGCTTGTTACTCTGATAATTGATGATTCCTGATGATAGAGACTCGATGGAGACGACTCTGTACTTTCATCTCCTCCGTCCAGTCTACAGATCCTCATATCTGATATTTATAATGGATTTAATATCAGCTGCATGCTGACAGTCCGTGCCTCCCTGCGCAATCAAGTGAAACCCGTCCATCTACATTGAGGCTGACACGGTTAGCGTGTTGTTAGCCTGTCAGTGGGCTCTCTCGTGCGCATCCTCCTCTTTCCTCCGCAGCCGTGACTGTCGACTTTTTCCTATTATTGATTATTATTGCTGCCTCGTGTCTCACTTACTCTCCTCGAATCTCATGAACCATCCATCGCATCGGTTCCACATCTGTCCTCATCGTCCCGTCGTGTGTCGAGGCCTGTGGTGTTGTTGCTGCCAGCCATTGAGTTTGCTTCTCCTGACCAAGAACCGTGGATGTGCCCACCGACCCTCAAAATCCAATCCACCCACGGGCCCAGCTGAACCCTTTATGCGTCCATAAAAAAAAAAATACCCACTCTTGTTATCGCGCTGGTAACGGTCGCAGCCCCTCGAGGCTCGAATGGCGCACTACCCCACCCATCATGGCTACAGCTACGAGACTGCTGACAATGTCCAATCATTAAACCAGCGAGGAGATGCCCCTTCTCCCTCCCGCCAGTACACTCCCTACTCCAATCCAAACAACCATAACACCCCTCGTCCCCATCCGGCCGCACATCCAGATAGCTCCTTCAGCGCCCTGCAACAGCAGAGATTCGCCGCCTCAGACTATCCTCCGCAACAGTACCAGCAGCCTCCATCGCAAGCCGCATTTGGCCATCCCCCGCCGCACTCCCACAGCAGAGGTCCGACTCCTCACGGCCCGGCCTATTCGCAGTCGCTGCGGACAACCTCGACGGTGACCCCAGGAGTAGATAACATGGGCACTGCCGCCGCTGGTGGTGGAATTGCAGGTATCGCCGTTGGACTGGCCCACTCTAACGAGCGAGAGAGCGGGCTGGACGCTATGCGAGGAATGCCACACGACAACCACATGGGCAACGGCCACCCGTTCCGTGACCCCGCTGAACGGTCGGCCCATGCGATGGGGTCCGACAATCCGTACGTCCCTTCTGCGCCTGATGACCGCTCGTTCAGAGGACAAGAACCCTATGCGTCGAACCTGGCGCTCGGCACAGCCATGGATGCTCCTGGACAAATCACCCCCCCGCAAGCAAGCAATTTCACTCCGTCCGAGAAGAGCGTGCATTCGGGATACCACCCTCAAGCAGGACTATACCCGGAAGGTCCCTACTCGAACCCTTATCAGGTTCAGCGAGGCTCGTGGGATCCCCACAGTAATCCGGAAGCCATTGACCCGAATTCTATCGTTGACGACGGTGATGATGGATTCTTGCCCGAACCCAAACGAAGGTCCGTGTTAAGCATGGGGCGGAACTCGAGTCGCAACAGTCTAGCTGGCGGCCCCGCCGCAGCGGGTGCGGCAGCAGCAGGAGCAGGCGCCGCGGCTGGAGGGATCATGGGCACAATATCAAACCGTGTGCAAGGTCAGACTGCTAGCGGCCCCGGTGGAGGTCCTACCTACGACGCTGTCCCCCCGGAACGGAGCGAGTGGCTCGACCAACAGAAAACCGGAAGCAAGAAGATGAAGTGGATAGTTGGCATTATCATCGCTGTCGTGTTGATCTGCGGTATCGTTGGTGGAGTTGTCGGCGGAGTCCTGGGTTCGCGAAATGGTGATGGAGATTCAGACTCCAGCAGCGGTGGAACCACCGCAACTGCGGGCGATGATACGAAGCAAAACGGAGACCTCGACAAGGACTCCGCTGAGATCAAGGCCCTGATGAATAACCCCGACCTCCACAAGGTGTTCCCCGGCATGGACTACACTCCCTGGGGCACGCAATACCCACTATGCCACAAGTACCCACCCAGCCAAAACAACGTCACTCGCGACATGGCTGTTCTCTCCCAGCTCACCAACGTAGTGCGCCTGTACGGCACCGACTGCAATCAGACGGAAATGGTCCTCCACGCCATTGACCAGCTCGAGCTCAAAGACATGAAAGTCTGGCTGGGCGTGTGGATCGACACCAACACCACCACCAACGACCGGCAAATCAAACAGCTCTACGACATCCTCGAGAGCCGCAAGGACCTCTCCGTCTTCAAGGGCGCCATCGTCGGCAACGAAGTCCTCTTCCGCGGCGAACTTGAACCCGTCAAAACCCTCACCGATCTCAAGGGCTACATCAAGAAAGTCAAGGACGAATTCAAAAAGCTCAATCTCGACCTCCCAGTAGCTACATCCGACCTCGGCGCAAAATGGACCAGCGATCTCGCCGCCCTGACCGATATAGTCATGGCCAACGTGCACCCGTTCTTCGGCGGCGTCCCCGTCGAGGAAGCCGCGAGCTGGACCTGGACTTTCTGGCAGGGCAATAATGTCGTGCTGACCAAGGGCACGAACAAGGAGCAGATCATCTCCGAGGTTGGCTGGCCCACTGGAGGCGGCAATGCGTGCAATCCAGGACCGTGTCCGGATAAGAAATCGGGCTCCGTCGCGGGCGTGAAGGAATTGAATACATTCCTCCAAGATTGGGTTTGTCCGGCGATGAAAAATGGGACAGATTACTTCTGGTGAGTTTCTCTCTTACTATTCCCTTCTCTCTCTCTTTTTGTTCTTGTTAGTCTTTGTAGCTTGGAACTGACGGGACTTTCTGCGAATTTATTAGGTTCTCTGCCTTCGATGAGCCATGGAAAGTCGAATACAACGAAGCCGGCAAAGAATGGGAAGATAAATGGGGTCTCATGGACCCTGGACGAAACCTGAAATCAGGTCTCACCATCCCTGATTGCGACGGGAAGACTATTTGATTTTTTTTTTTTCGTTCTTCTCTTTTTGGATCTTCCTTGGACTTATCTTAAGGTCTCGCGGTGTGAGCTTTATAATATGCCCCGAAGGGGGTTTTTTTTTTCATATTCGTTTGATTATATATATATATTTTTTGTTATATTTTTTTTATTGATTTCTTGGGTATATATGGGCTGACTGCTTGGCTATATTTCGACTGTCGATGTGAGGACCAATTTTGGGGCCGAGTGGGCCGCATTTGGATCGCTTTCATGTCTATCTGGAAAGAAAAAGCTGTCCTCGTTTCTGCTCTGCATCATTTCATTTGGATTTGTTGAACAAGTGGGTGTTGCTTTTGCTTTTCATTGTATTGGGCGTCATTGTTCCCCCCCCCCTTTTTCCTTGCTTCGCCAGTCTCCATCTTCTATCTTCTATCTTGTTTATTTTTTGTTGTTATTTGTCGCTGGATACCAATTCCGCAAGCGATGCTTTCTTCTCGCCTGGCTCAGTTCGTGTTTTCTTTTATCAATTATTTCTCTATTATATTTTTCAATCCTCCCCCCCCCCGCTGCGCGCTCCTAACAACCCTTTCCAAGTCCGAGAGTTTGGGCTCTCTATGGAAGGTCCGTTCTAGGTGTCGTGACATACATTTCCCCTATTCTCATTCCCAACTGGGATTCTATGCGCATCCAACACTCCCCATCCAAGTCTCCTATATTCACCATCCCATACCATACCTTGCAGTCACCGTGTCGAACCGTCCCATCCTTCCATTTCCTATTTTCCCCCCTTTTTACCTCACCTCGCATCCGCTCGATCTTCTCTTTTTTTTGTGTATGTGTCTGTCTGTATTAACCTTGGCTCCTCCCAACCCCTGTTTATTTTTTCTTTTCTTTTTGTTTGTTTATTTGTTTTGGTCTACAGTTGTTTATATATCCTCATCACAACTTTCCACCCTGTATACACATGGCTTCTTTTCTTTTCCTCTTTTTCTCTTTTTCTCTTTTGGTTTTTTTTTTTTTTTTTTCACTGTCTGTCTGTCTGTCTAAGGGAAGAAGTGAAGTGCTGCTTCCTACACTTGAAATTTATATTTGTGTTGATAATCATTATCCTCTTGTTTTTTTTCTGGTATTCTTCTTCTCTTATATTTCTCCTGGATATATATGTGTCTGTTAATCAGTTTATAATTTTACCATCGAGCCTGGCTCTCTCCTCCTTTGGAGCATATATACATATACATTAATAATATAGCCACAAGCCTTTTGGATATATATGATTGCTTGCTGCAATGGGGGTTGTTTGTTTTTAGCTAATACTTAACCTCATGGTGGTCTACAGAGGGTGGGGGGGGGAGAGATGTGTGTTTTGTAAGCTCCTCCTCTTCCTTTCTGGCTATTATTTATTCCCTTTGATATCTGCTGGGTCTAATGCTGTTTTATATCTGGACTACATAACTTTTAACTTTTGATTTTTTAGCTTGTTTTGGGGACTGGAAATTTAATACACGGGTAATATATAGACTTAGCTTATATATACCTACCTAGGAGAGGGGGGGCGCCTTGTTGTTAGAAGTAGAGGAAAAGGTGGGTGGTAAGCAAATGCACATCAAAAGAGGCCAAGGAGGGGGTAGATTTGTAAAAAAAAAAAGAAAACCCATAGATGCAAATATCAGTCAAGATTGTATTGTAACAAGTTTTTCTTTGTAAGTATCCCTGTTTCTCAGGGGGGTAGGCAAGTAGGATATGAGATGAGCTTTTATCATAAAAACCCAAGGTTGAAATTTAGAGCTTGGTCAGGAGTTTGGTTTTCCTAAAAGAAAAGGCGGGGGGAGGGACTTGTTTGATAGTGAGGAATATTTCCAATGAGAGATATTAACACCTCTTTAATTTATTATTAATCTTATCTCTCTCTATCTTCTTTTTCTCATCTATTTCCCTTTTTCAAAGACTTAGATCATTTTTATAGCTGTATACATAGTATATTGCTATATAGGCAATTTACTTTTTTGAATCAGAGTTTGTGTGTCTAAAAGTACAGCAGGTGTATTTTGAAAATCTTAGTTCATAGCTCTCTCTATAAATCGTGTCTAATTTTATTTACAAGATATTCCATCAACAAGTCGGACTCCACCTCAACCCCCTAGAAAGGGGAAGAAGGAAGGGCGAAAAAAAGGAAAGGTAAAAAAAGAAAAAAAGTAATCATCTCTTCTTCTCCATCGTATCCACCACCACCGCCGCCTCCAAATCCACCTCACCATTCTTCAACGCTCCACCAACCGCCTTGCCCACAATAGCTTCTCCTTCCTTATTTCTCCTCAACCGATTCTCCCCATCCCTCACCTCAAACGTCACAAGCTTAATCTCCTTCCCATTCCTACTCCGAATATCCGGAATGCCGAAGAAATTCGCCACTACGCGCTTATAATCGATCTTAAGCTCGTAATAGCCGCGGTAATAAGAGTCCTGCCATTGTAAGGGTTTGCTCTTGTCGACGAAGATCTGGGAGCGGACGATGCCTTCTTCGAGTGTGCCGTTTTGCGCCACGGGGCCGGGGGAAGTTACGCCCGTACCGCCGAATTCGACGCCGATGGCGCCTGAGCCGGTGAGAGGATTGTAGTTTGTGGTGTTGGTGAAGTAGACGAGGTCAGATACGTATGCGGCGTGCGTGTCGCCGGCGAGGAATATCGTGTTGTCGATTTTATTGTCGATGATGGTTTCGAGAGTGCGGTTTTTGTTCGCGCGATACCCGTCCCAGGCATCTGCGTTGTAAGGCGTGGCGGGCCGGTCGTACTCGTAGTCAATATCCGAGATGAGAATTTGCTGGCCTACAATCCGCCATTTCGCGCGGCGTTGAGCGGATTGTTTGAGTTGGTTGTAGAACCAGGTTTCTTGGCGCGGACCCATGAGGGAGCGCGATTGCTCGTCGCGGATCGAGTCTAGGTAGCCGCGGTTCGCGGTGAGATCTGTGATGGAGCGATCGTATACGCGCGTGTCGAGCATGATGAGGTCGAAGAGGTTGCCGATTTCGAAGTTGCGCCAGATACGTAGGTTGTCGTCCATGTCGACTTGGCGGATTGGCATCCATTCAAAGTGGGCGCGTACGGCGTTGGCTTTGACTTGGTCGATGGAGAGACCGCCGGCGTTGAGGAAGGAGTCTTCTGTGTTGTTCATGGCGGAGGAGCCGGCTTTCCAGATGTTGTTTTCGACCTCTTTGTTTTGATGTTAGAAAAATGGGGCGTTAGTGAAAAAGGGGTTGGAGGGATGTTGTTACCGTGGTCATCCCAGACGGTGATCCAGGGGAACTTTTGGTGGGACTCGAGCAGGTCGACATCAGTTCGATAACTGGCATAGCGCTTGCGATAATCAAGACTGTGAGATATATTAGAATTTGGCCTTCGTGGCTAGGAAAGCGGGATGTCATACAGAGACTTGATATTGTGGTCAGCTGGTTGAGGAATGCGATCCATTTCCCAGCCCCATCCATAGCCACCTAAACATGTGTGAGCTCCTGAAATAGTTATGACAAAGTAAAGTTTTTTTTCCAAGTACTTACCCTCTTTGTGTTCGTAGATATAATCACCGAGATGGACAAAATAGTCAGCATCGTCCTTGCGCGCAGCGTTTCCGTACGCGTTGAAGAATCCCTGGGCTACATTCAAAGTCAATTAATGTGAACCGAGATATGGCAAAGAAAGCCAATGCGTATACTCACGATAGTTTGAGCATGAGAAGATAGCGAGGTTGATCTCTTTCTTTAGCTTCTGGTTTTTCTTGGGAGTTGTCTTGGTACGACCAATAGGGGAAGAGTTCTTCGACTTGCAGACGGAGAATTGGTAGTAGTAGGTGGTGTAGGGTTTGAGGCCGGTTGCTTCGACCTATGAAGAGTTAGCTTATGGCCTCATATACAAGAAATATATTATTTCTCATGCATACCTTGACAGTATAGTCGACGTCAGATGAAGTCCAAACCGTTCCATGGGAAACAGCTCTGCGCATCTTCTCATCGGGGGAAACCTTCCACTCGACGCAGACAGGCGCGGTAGAGACCGAGACATATTTCTCATTGTCATGGTCATACAACGGGGCCGTACCGCTGACAGTCACGGTGGAATCGCTACTCTCATTCGACGGCGCAACACGGGTCCAGAGAATAACAGAACCTGGGTATGGATCGCCCGATGCCACACCGTGGGTGAAGTATAGATCCTCGGGCTTGAAGGGGGAAGAAGGTACGTTCCTCTTATGAACCTTGTTAATGGCGATTCCCAGATCCGGATGGTTGTTGGAAGGAGAGCGATAGTCTATTGCCTTGTATTAGATTCCATCGCAAAAGAAAAGGAATCGGAGAAAAGGGAGCAAGCAGCATACTCAAGTTGGTAGAGAACGACGCCTGGGCGATTGAGCCCAGCGAGAGGCCTGCCAGGGCAAACCTAAGGAGAGTCATCTTGATCGAAGCTGGTGCTTGTAGATGCAGATGCAGGGCTTTCTCCACCCCTGGGTGATTCGATGCCCTTTTATTATTTTCTCCCTTAATCTCTTTTCGCCGAGATAGGGCTTTTGTGTTGAGCTAGTTGGCATGGACATTTTGCCATTCAAGCTCGTCATTTCAGCTTCTCCAATCCGGATGTGCCTTACAAGACCGTGCTTCTTAGATGATTCAGTTATTCAGTGCTGGCACGGAGCAGTGATGCACACGTGCGAGGAATGGGAAGTCTATTGGCGCTGACACAGGTATTAATTCAATGGATTGATAGATACCGGCAGTAGACTAACATGGCAAGTTCCTTCTTGCACCGTGGTTACATCGCCTTGTAGACTGGAATTCTCCAAAGCTCTCAAGCGGAGAAAATGGGGGGAATTCGCCATACATGATACCGGGCGGGACTTGCCAAGAGATATCACGAAGCTTGCATCTGCCGGGGGGCGTTGCTAATTCGGTGTCTCCCATTTGTCAATACCTCGCCGGGTTTAAGCAAGCTTCTTACACTTCTGTGGCATTGCTTAGCCAGAGCCCTAGCATTGAGCACGTGTGGGTAGATCCTTTCTCGAATAATATGGGGATCCGCTCTCGGCGAGACTGGCGGATGCAATGATGCCTTGGAGGGTAATTAGTCTTCTTCCCAGAAGTAAATAATGGGTTACTAGGGCTTTCTAAAAAGGTTCCGAACTAGGATGTGAATGTGATTTCTGTGGTTTTAATTTAAATAAATTTACTGACTGGGACTCTAGAATTCCCCCACATTTCTAGAGCTCAACCTTGTAAGCTTCCCCACTATCAGCCGCTCTAGCTTTTGCAACCTATCAATCACAATAGGCGCACATTTTCTTGATGCTTAGGTTGACAAGTTTTGAGAAACTCGGGCCTGCGTACTCCGTATAGAGAATGATTCAAAGAAACCACAAATAACATGCTTAATATACTCTGTTGAGTGGGATATAAATGTATTATAATAACACTAATGAGCGTAGCTTGGATAACAAAAAGGAAACCAACGAAATGGCCAAAATATTCGAATCATCTCTGGGTATCCCCTAGCCTTGTACCTGCAAAGTCCAGGAAAACATTAGCAAAATCACCTCATACATTTCACGCCTGCTTGTAACAAAATCGGCTACTCCTTTCCTCCCATGGCGAGCTCCTTGGCCGGCTCGGGAGGACTGAGAATCCATTTCAGAACATCAAAGGCTACCTCCTTGTCGTAGTTCTCCTTCCCAAGGTTGTATATAGCCCTCAGTGTGAAGGTGAGCATTGGGTATTTTTCCGACGGGTCGCAGGTTGCTCGGACGATGCGTACTTTCCCACAGATGAAGGTTACAACTGTCGCCTTGGGGTTCTGTCGGCACTCGCACAATCCAGTGGATACAAATAATGGGAGGGAAGCATAAAGACAAAGGAGAAAAAAAGGTAAACATACTGTCAAGAAACCTTCCTTGTATATGGGCTTAGCAGTATACCGGTCCTTCTCAGGAAGCCAAACCATCTCATTCATCTGACACCAGAAGATTGAAGTGACTGCCAGTAGTTCACTTCTCAGAAGATAATCATTGCAATTTTCTTGCTGTTTTGGGTCAAATGCACTTGAGTGATTCCGAATCATGCAGCTCCAGTGGTTATGGCAAAGATAGAATATCTGAACTCCCTTAATGCGGGGCCGGGAATCGATTATAATGTTGTTACCCAGTATGTTGAAGAGTGGGCCTTCAAACCTGATAAAGTGTCAGAAAAGGCAAGCAAAGATAAAGGAAGGAGCATCAAAGATATATTACCTTACTCTTGACCCTTAATAAAGGGAACTTCATCTGCAACCTTGTGGGTAGCAGCCTTCATGAAGCCTGCAAACCCCCAGTCGCTTGGGAGGCCCGGAGCTTTCTCCGGCGCAGTGACTCCCTCGCAGTTGTGGATGGCCTTTAGTAGCTCTGGGAGATATTGGAAAGGCCACTTTCTCTCCAGTGGTGTCCCTACAACACACCTCGAGGTCCTCTGTCCTTTGCAGCTACTCAAGGGGAACGAGTCTGACGAGTAATGGGAGAGGTACATAGGAAAAAGTTTGGCCATGACCCGGCCAGCCTCCTCTGGGCAATTGAATGGATACCGTTCTGATTGCATGGCAGGTAGTCAATGGAAAGTCTGCTGCTGGTAATTTTTGTCTGTTGATGTGTTGATGTGTTGATGTGTTGATGTGTTGATGTGTTGATGTGTTGATGTGTTGATGTGTTGATGTGTTGATGTGTTGATGTGTTGAT
>PDNA01000295.1:0-26053 GCA_002573605.1 Polytolypa hystricis UAMH7299 | reverse complement strand
TGTCACAAAGTACCTTGTCCGATTAAGCAGGGCAGAACCTAAACTAAACCTCAGGGGTCTGTGATGCCCTTAGGGGATACACTCTGGTATACACCAAGCTTGCTTATTACCCTAAGCCAGTGTGTGGGCCTTGGCTCACTGTAGTGATAGGGGATGATCTACTTCTCTAAACAGGACAAAGTAATCCAGCTAAAGGACAGTCTTATATTGTATATCAGAGAAGGCCTAATAGGATATAAAGACAGGATATATATAATATTAAAGTAAGATTGCAGTGCTGTTATAGCTAGTAATCTAGAATTAAGAATAAATCTAAAATTAGTATTATTATTGAATACAAAGTAGAAGACTTCTATTTTTAAAAATAGAGAAAATATATTCTTTATATATATAATAATTTTTTTAATAGATCTGATAGATTTAGTAGATAAATCTACTAGTACTATTAAATCTACTATTTATAGATCTAGTAAATTTAATAGACAAGTCTATCAGTACTACTAGTTTTACTACTTTGAATTATATAATTTTTCAATTATATAACTTTTAAATTTTATTAATTTTTTTATTTTACTGTATTTTTACTTTTCTAAATTATTATTAATTAATAATTTTTATTAGTCTGTAATATTATTTTCTTTTTTTCTAGTAAACTGTTTCAGTGATTTATTTTCTTTCTTTTATAATTAATACTGTTTTTACTTTTAATTGTTCTTCTTTCTTTTTCTGTAAGTATTTTCTGAAATATATTAACTATAGTATCTAGTTATACTGCTAAAAATTAAGCTCAAGCTACTGATATTAAATGTACAGGTTTTATTATATCTTTCCTGTATTATTATTATAAACAAAGAAAAATATTTTATATTATTTCTAAAGATAATAAATATTGTAGTAAATATATTCAGTTAAATAAATTATATATTTTAGAAAGAAAATTTATTTCTCAATCTGAATAATTCAAACTGCACTGTACCTGCAATAAAATCAAATTAGATAAAGAATTTACTTATAAAGAATTCTATTATCTCTTCTCTCAGCTTTCTATTGTTATGAACAGGTTAAACTATCTTAAAGAGCAGAAACAGTTTCTGAATATAAAGACTGACAAATTTATTCAATTCAATATACAAACTCTCAAAAAGTTGGAAAAGTTAGAGAAGGAGGAGAATAAAAGAAAATAAGCTGAAACTACAGCTACAGACAAGCTGCAAGCTTTACTAGTTACTATCAGTAATATTCTCTCTTCTTTTAATTTCAATTTCACAACTTTTAATAGTACTGTAATATTCTCTGAATATTCTTCAAATTCTTAACAGATTTCCAAGTACTGTCTAACTGTAAGTATTCTTTCTATTTTATAAAATAATATTATTCTTTCTCTAATACTGTATTTTCTAGAATTTCCTTAACTTTATATTTATTTTATTCTTTGTTCTTGACTTTAAATAAATATTATCTAGTATTCTAAAGTACTTTTTCAATTAGTAAAATATAAAATATTGAGTATATCTGTATATTTTTTGATAAAGTGAGTTTATATATAACTAGTCCAATCTGTTTTAAAACTCTGAAAAATCTGAATTTCTGAGAGTTGAATTTATTGTTTAGTTGTTTTATTTTTATATTTCTTTATAAAAGATATATTTTCTTCTCTTCTTTAAAAACCAGTATTTCCTGGTATTTCTTATTATAATAATATTTTATCTGTTTACTGTAGAATTCCAAGTTCAATTACAGTTGCTTATATAATTTTTGAAATTCTTAAATTCTTGTCTCTTCTAGATACATTCTTGTTTCTATATATTATAGTATTTATAGAATATCTGGTTCTTATCTATAATTTGTAAAGTATAGTGTATATTCTGTTATTATATATTTTGAATTATTATAGACAATCTGTGCTGTCAGTAATAGTAAAACCTAGTTATTTTATTAATTATTTATATAATTCTATAAGTATTACTCTACTGTTTAGTTCAATCTTTCTACTAATCTGTCTATCTATAGATAGTACACTGTTGTAGTCTGGTATTTTATATCTAAGTATATTGTAAATATTTTTCAGAAATACTTTATAAATTTTAGATCTCTATCTGAAATAATCTCTTCAGATAATCTATAGTTTGTAAATATATTTTATAATAATATATATACTATTTCTAGTACTGATATTCTTTCAATAAATAGTAAGAAGTATATATATTTAGTTAATTAATTTATAACTATTAAAATAGAATTATACTTTATTTCTATTTACAGTTTCTTGAATTTCAGTAATTTTACAATAAAATCTATTACTATTAATTTTTATAGTACTTATAAATAATATTACAAAGTACCTTGTCTAATTAAGCAGAGCAGAACTTCAACTAAACCTCAGGGGTCTGTGATGCCCTTAGAGGATACACTCTGGTATACACCAAGCTTGCTTATTACCCTAAGCCAGTGTTGTAGGCCTTGGCTCACTGTAGTGATAGAGGGTGATCTACTTCTCTAAAGAGATAAAGTAATCCAGCTAGAGGACAGCCTTGCACTGTATATCAGAGAAGATCTAATAGAATACAAAGATAAGGCATATATAATATCAAAGTAGAATTGCAGTGCTGTTGTAACTAGTGATCTAGAACTAAGAATAGATCTAAGATCAGTATTATTATTGAATATAAAGTAGAAGACTTCTGTTCTTAAAGATGGGGGAAACACATTCTTTATATATATAATAATTTCCTTAGTAGATCTGGTAGATTATGTAGATATAGTAGATCTGAATCTACTAGGTCTGCTGAGTCTACTGAGTCTACTATTTCTGTTATATAACTTTCTATTATATAATCTCCAGCTCTGGAAGTTCTTCCAGTTTTACTGTATCTCTTTTCTTCTAGATTATTATCAATCAATAATTCCTGTTAGTCTGTAACAAATAAAGTATTAGCTGTAGCAAGCTATACTTTTTATATTAATTTATCTTGTTTTATATACAATTACAGTTTTATATATAATCTTTAACTGATATCTATAATTTTAGTTAATAATAGTTTCTTGAAATTCTTTTCTGAATTTTCTCAATATTCTACTGTTAAATTGTTGTAATTCTCTCAGAGAATTCTGTTTCTCAATTTTAGTAGAATATAAATCAGTTCTTTGTATAATAGCAAACTATTGCTATTCTTGAACTCATTTTTGTATTTAATCTTCAATATAATAGAATTATTCTGTATTTAAGTTTATAATTTGTTTTTGAGCTCTACTGATGTAGTGATTAATTATATAATTTTTAAAGCTTAATAATTAAAAACTAGAGTATTTATATCTTCTACAGTTTTAAAAAATATTTATTTCTCTTTATAAACTGTTATCAGATCTGACTGCTTGTTTAATATATCTATTTAAGTATTGTTCTTTTCTTTGCAATACTGTATTTTAAAATTATAGACTGCTAAAATTTCTAATTAATAAACTTGATATTATATTAATTCTTTTATAATTATAAAATATTAAAGGTTGTAATAATCTGAAATTACAATTATCTAGTAATTTATATTTTTTAAATATATTTACTATTTTTTCAATACTGCTACTATTATAAGTAGTTCTTTATTATAAATATTGTAGTTCTATTCAGCTAGTATTATCAATTTTATATAGCAAGTAATTAGTTTTTTTTTTCTTAATTATTCTCTTGCTGTAATCTTACTTTTATTATATAATTTAATACATCTATATCTATAATTGTAGATTTTATAGAATCAAAATATATCTATATTTCTTCTTTTTAAAAAGCTTTTTTAATTGCTTTAAATACTTTCTACTATTATTCTTTTCAATGAAACTTGATATTCTTCTTAAAAAAAGATATAAAAATTTTTATTAAATTTAAAATTTTTTTTATAAACTGTCAGTAGTAATTTATAAATCTATATAATATTTAAATTTTAATTACAGTTTTCAGTATCAGCTACTTTTCTATTACTTGAATCTTTACTAGATCTATTTATATACTCTCTGTAGTAATAATATATTCTAGAAACTTAATTTTCTTTTTAGAGAATTTATACTTCTCCAGTTTCAACAGTATATTTTTTTCTCTTAGTCTATTGAATACTGTCTTCACTTTTTCAGTGTATTCTATTCTTGTACTATCAGTAAAGATCAGGATATTATCTAGATATACAACTATAAAATTATCTAGAAATTTATAAAGAAGCTTGTTTATTATTATTTAAAATATTGCTGGTATATTAATTAGTTTAAATAGTATAACTAAGTATTTAAAGTATCTATAGCATGTCTGAAATACTGTCTTTTATTTCTTGCCTTTTTTAATCCTGATTTAGTTGTATTCTGCTTTTAAATTTAGTAAAGTAAACTATTTAATTTCTTAAAATTAATTCTGTATTTCCTTAATTAATAGTAATAAATATCAGTTCTTTATTATAATACTGTTTAATTATTAATAATCTATATACAGTTGTAACTTGCTATTTTTTTTTAGTATAAAAATAATAGAATATTTTACTGATAATATTAATAATCTAATAAATTCTTTCTCTAAATTTTTATCAATATATTAATATAATTTCTTTAGCTTTTTTTTATTTAGTTAATACATCAGCTTGTATATTAGCTCTGTTTTTTTTAGTAATAGTATTTTATAATTCTATTTTCTATATTCTAGTAAACTCTTAGACAGTTTTTTCTTTTTAAATATTTCTCTATAGTTCTAGTATTTCTTGAATACTATTTTTCTGACTTTTTCAAATATATTTTAGCTTGTTTTTCTAAGTAAAGTTCTAGCAGTCTTTTTATATTCAATAGTATTTATTTATTTAATTGATTATTTTTGTACTGTCTATCTTTGGTTACTCAGTTTATCTGTTATTGTAGTTTTATATCTAGTTTTCTATAAACTGTATATTGTTTTCAGTGTTGAATCTAGTACTAGAGAATATCTATATCTATTTAGCTTTATTATTCTCTTTTATCAGTATATATTAGAATTGTGCAGCTTCAACTAGAGTAGTTCTAAGATAATATTATAACTTTTCAGATTAATTATATTGAAGTTTACAAGTTTTTAATATTTCTATATTATTAATAATTTCAGATATATTTTCTGTTATACAAAGTCTAGCTGACTTCTGTCTAATCTATTTAATTAATACAGTTTTTCTTTTAATTCTGTTAATAGTCTAATTTTTTTTATAAAACTTCTATCTATAAGAATTTCAGTTGCTTCTGAATTAATCAAGATATATATACAGTATTTTCTTAAGATTACAGTAACTGCTAGATAGCTGTTTTAATCTATATTAATTAATAACTATTCTGTTATATTGCTTACAGGTACTTGTTTATAATAATACTATTATTTTCTGTCTATAGTTGTAAAGTATCAGTCTCCTATTTTAATTTCTATAATAGATTTTTTAAAATTCTTTTAAATACTATTATCTATTGCTTGACTAGTTCTTTTCAAATTTTAAATACTCTAGATTTATTTTCTTTTAATCAGTTTTATAGTATTTTAGCTTTGTTCTACTATAAATCTATAGTTATTATCTTAGCCTGTATTTTCTTATATTAAATCTTATAATATATTTATAACTCAGTACTTTTATTATATTAATAATATTATTCTTTTTTTTAGTATTCTATTAGCTCTGCTGGTCTCTATATATAATTAATCTTATATATATTATACTCCAGCTTTCTGTATATTTCTGTACAATATACTCAAGGTATCCCTGTATATTATAAGTGGTTGATATTATATAATAAATAATCTATTCATTCTTCAGATATAAAAGTTGGCTCTCTAGAATAGCTTTTATTACTGATCTATACTTTTTATAGTAGTTATAGAAAGTATTTATTTACCTGTTTCTCTCTGCAGTATATTCTATAATTATTTATCTAATATAATAATCAAATTAGTGCTCTGACTCTGTATTTATTATTATTCTTTAGTCTGATATTATAATAACTAGTTATTTCCTGGTTTATTCTGTAATAAATATAGTTTATTATTTCTTTCTACAGTAACTCTGTATTTTCATTTTTATTGAAGTCTGAGATTATATATTTTTCTAATTATAATTTTTCTATCTGAATTGCTCTTAACTGCTTCAGTAGATCTAGATAGTACTGGTTATCTTTTACTTCTAGATAAAATAGACAGCTATTTATATAACAGAATGACTAATATATCTCTTTATACTGTAGATATTTGATATTTATCTTGTTTTATAAACTAGGCTATTCCAGTATTTCTTGAATATTTTTTTATACTTCAATTTTATTGTATTACTTGCAATCTTTTATATTATATCTATACAGCCTATAATAGTAGTAGATTAAATTATTTCTAATTTACTGAATTTTCTTATCCTGTATTTTCTTATACTACTTATAATTACATGTAAATATAGGAAATTTGTAGTATTATAGATATTCTAAATCTATAATATTCTAGTTCTTCTTCTTCCAGTAATAGTTATAATCTTTACTATCTTTTTATAGATTTCCTGACTCTTGTTGTTTCTCATACTCTTTCCAGTATAGATTTCAATAGTTGGGTGATAAATACTTTATTATTATTATCTCAATTAACTTGGCTGCTTCACTGTCAATTTCTGCTTATTAAATCTTTATTAATTCTTGGAATATCTGTTCTACTATAACTTCTTGTAGCTGATTCTATTTATCTTCTATATCACTAGTTTCAGCTCTAGTTGTATATAGAAATTGTTGTTTATTTCTACTAGTATTAGCAGTATATGTGCCAAGCTTACTTACCCACTGTTCCTTGTGTAGGTGCACCATACTGTAAAGTCAATAACACTGATAAGTCAAAAAATCAACTACTATTCCACTAATTAATTTGTAAATCAATATCACCCTCTGTATCTATAGTAAAAAGACTAGAATTCAGTAGCTGGCTGATATCTGCATTAATCTCAGGTATTATATCAACTTCTGTTTCTTTATCTGCCTTCTTCTTGGCCTCAACTGCCAACTGCCTGCAGAGCTACTGGTTTGACTTCTTAATCTCCTCAGTTTTATAAGCTTCAATTTGACAATTGGCATCCTTTATCTGTAGTACACTGCCAGCTTTAACCTGCCTCTTAGTCTTTTTAACTCTTTAGCAGCTTGCAGTACAAAGGAATCCTTCAAAATACTGCTTACATTGAGTGTTGAACTCAGCTTGTATAAAGAACCTATTGAAAATCTTATTAAGCTAATACTCAAAGAAGGGGAATATAGAGTCCAATATCTCAGAGATTATAGTTAGAAACTTCTTTGCCTTTGTAATTGTTTTCTGTAAATTCTTTACATTCTTGAATGAAAATAGCTGTAAGAATAGTAAGCTGATCAAGGAGGAATTATCACTGTTAAAAAATTTAAGATCAGGTATAGAGGAAGCAAGCTGCTTGAGCTTCTCAACTACTGGACTAGAGTTAAATAGATAGATTCTACAGTTCTCAAAGGCCTTGATAAGTGTTATAAAGTACCTTGTTCAATTAAGCAGGGCAGAACCTAAACTAAACCTTAGAAGTCTGTAATACTCTTAAGAGATACACTCTGGTATACACCAAGCTTGCTTATTACTCTAAGCCAGTGTATAGGCCTTGGCTCACTGTAGTAATAAGAGATAATCTACTTCTCTACAAAGACAAAGTAATTCAGCTAAAGGACAGCCTTGCAGTATATATCAGAAAAAACCTAGTAGAATATAAAAGTAGAGTATATATAATATTAAAATAAAATTGTAGTATTGTTATAGCTAGTGATCTAAAACTAAGAGTAAGTTTAAAATTAGTATTATTATTGAATATAAAGTAGAAGACTTCTGTTTCTAAGAGTAGAGAAAATATATTCTTTATATATATAATAAAAACCTGATAGTAGATTTGGTAAACTTTGTAGATCTAGTAAATTTTAATTTATCAGTGCTACTGTATTTATTATTTAATTATATAATCTTTTTATTATATAATTTCCTGACTTTTTAAATATTTCTTTCTACTGTATTTCTACTTTTCTAAATTATTATTAATTAATAATTTCTACTAGTTTATAATATTATTCTCTTTCTTTCTAGTAAGCTGTTTCAGCAATTTGTTTTCTTTCTTTTATAATTGTTGCTGTTCTTACTTTTAATTGTTCTTTTTTCTCTTCTATAAGTATCTTCTAGGATATATTTAACTATAGTATCTAGCTGTACCACCTCCAACAAGATCTGTACTGCTGATATTGAATATCTAAGTATTATTATATTTTTCCTGTATTATTATTGTGAACAATCTAAGAAACCTTGTATTATATTAAAATACAATAAATATTGTAGCAAATATATTTATCAGAGCAAATTCTGCATTTGTAACTTGAACTTTATTCTTTATTTTAACTAGAACAAACTGTATTGTACTTATAATAAAACTGAAATTGATAAATATTGTATAGAAGAGGAGCAGGCTTAATACAATACTAATATTACTTGTCTGAAAGATGAGCTGACTTGCCTCTTTATCACTTGTCAAAAATTTATAAATTGAAACTGTTATCTTTATAACCAAGAAAAGTTCTTAAATAATTGTATAGGCAAATTCCTCAAATCTGATGCCCAAACTCTTGAAGAGTTAGAAAAATTAGAAGAAGAGGAAATTAAAAGAAAACAAGCTGAAACTACAGCTACAGATAAACTGTAAGCTTTGCTAGCTATTATCAGCAATATCTCCTCTTTTTCTGATTTTAATTTTACAGCTTTTAATAGCACTGCAATACTCTTTAAGTATTTTCTAAATTTTTAATAGATTTCTAAGTACTGTCTAACTGTAAGTATTCTTTCTATTTTATAAAATAATATTGTTCTTTTTTTAATACTGTATCTTCTAGAATTTTCTTAACTTTATATTTATTCAGTTCTTTATTCTTGACTTTGAATAAATATTGTCTGGTATTCTAGAGTACTTTTTTAATTAATAAAATATAAAATATTGAATATATCTATATATTTTTTAGCAAAGTAAGTTTATATATAACTGGTCTAATCTGTTTTAAAATTTTGAAAAATCTGAATTTCTGATAGTTGAGTTTGTTATTTAATTATTTTATTTTTATATTTCTTTATAAAAGATATACTTTCTCTTTTTCTTTAAAAACTGATATCTTTTAGTATTTTTTATTGTAGTAATATTTTATCTGTTCACTATAAAATTCTAAGTCTAATTGCAGTTGTTTATACAATTTTCAAAGTTTTTGAACTTTTATCTTTTCTAGATATACTCTTGTTTCTGTGTGTTGTAATATTTATAGAATATTTAGTTTCTATCTATAATTTGCAAAGTATAGTGTATATTCTATTATTATATATTTTGAACTGTTATAAACAATCTATACTATTAATAATAATAAAATCCAGTTATTTTATTAATTGTTTATATAATTTTATAAGTATTGTTTTATTATTTAGTTTAATCTTTCTATCAATCTGTCTATCTGTAGATAGTATACTGTTATAGTCTGGTGTCTTATACCTAAGTATACTATAAATATTCTTCAGAAATACTCTATAAACTTTAGATTTCTGTCTGAGATAATCTCTTCAGGTAATCTATAGTTTATAAATATATTCTATAATAGTATATATACTATCTCTGGTACTGATATTCTTTTAATAAACAGTAAAAAGTATATATATTTAATCAATTAATCTGTAACTGTTAGAATAGAGTTATATTCTATTTCTATTTACAGTTTCTTAGATTTTAGTAATTTTACAATGAAATTTATTACTATTAATTTTTATAGTACTTATAAATAAGGTATCAGCTGTAGCAAGCTATACTTTTTATATTAATTTACTTTATTTTATATATAATTACAGTTTTATATATAATCTCTAACTGATATCTATAATTTCAGTTAATAATAGTTTCTTAAAATCCTCTTCTAAATTTTCTCAATTTTAAAATATCCTGCTATTAAATTGTTGTAATTTTCTTAGAGAATTCTGTTCTTCAATTTCAGTAGAATATAAATCAGTTCTTTGTATAATAGCAAACTATTGCTATTTTTAAACTTATTTTTATATTTAATCTTTAATACAGTAGGATTATTCTATATCTAAATTTATAATTTATCTTCAAGCTTTACTAATGTAGTGACTAATTATATAGCTTTTAAAGCCTGATAATTAAAGACTAAAGTATTTATATCTTCTACAATTTTAAAAAGTACTTACTTTTCTTTATAAGCTGTTATTAAATCTAACTGTCTGTTTAATATATCTGTTTAAGTATTGTCCTTTTCTTTGCAATACTGTATTCTAAAATTATAGACTGCTAAGATTTCTGATTAATAAACTTGATATTATATCAACTTCTTTGTAATTATAAAGTATTAGAGATTGTAATAATCTGAAATTATAATTATCTGATAATTTATATCTTTTAAATATACTTGCTATTTTTTCAGTATTACTACTATTACAAGTAATTCTTTATTATAAATATTATAATTCTATTCAGCTAGTATTATTAATCTTGTATAGCAAGTAATTTGTTTTTTTTTTTTTTAATTATTTTCTTACTGTAATCTTGCTTCTATTATACAATTCAATATATCTATATCTATAATTACAGGTTTTATAAAGTTGAAATATATCTATATTTCTCTTTTTTAGAAAGCTTCTTTAATTGCTTTAAATACTTTCTATTGTTATTTTTCCCAGTGAAACTCAATATTCTTTTTAAAAAAAAATATAAAGAGTTTTATTAGGTCTGAAAACTTTTTTATAAACTGTCAATAGTAGTTTACAAATCTGTATAATACCTGAACTTTGATTACAGTTTTTAATATTAGTTACTTTTCTATTGCTTAAATCTTTGCTGAATCTATCTGTATATTCTTTGTAGTAATAATATATTCTAGAAATTCAATTTTCTTCTTAAAGAATTCATACTTTTTCAGTTTTAATAGTATATTTTTTTCTTATAATCTATTAAGCACTATTTTTACTTTCTCAGTATATTCTATTCTCATACTATCAGTAAAGATCAGGATATTGTCTAGATATACAACTATAAAATTGTTCAGAAACTTATAAAAAAGCTTGTTAATTATTACTTGGAATATTACTAGTATATTAATTAATCTGAACAGTATAATTAAGTATTTAAAGTATCTATAATATATTTAAAATACTATTTTTTATTTCTTATCTTTTTTAATTCTGATTTAGTTATATTCTGTTTTTAAATTTAGTAAAGTAAACTATCTAGTTTCTTAAAATCAGTTCTGTATTTCTTTAATCAATAGTAACAGATATTGATTTTTTATTATAATACTGTTTAATTATCAATAATTTATATACAGTTGTAACTTGCTATTCTTTTTTAATATAAAAATAATAGAGTATTCTACTAGTAATATTAATAATCTGATAAATTTTTTCTCTAGATTCTTGTTAATATATTAGTATAATTCTTTTAGCTTTTTTTTATTTAGTTAATATATTAGCTTGTATATCAGCTCTTTTTCTTCTAGTAATAGTATTTTATAGTTTTATTTTCTATATTCTAGTAAACTCTTAGACAGCTCTTTCTTCTTAAATATTTCTCTATAGTCCTAGTATTTCTTGAGTACTATCTTTTTAACTTTTTTAAATATATTTCAGCTTATTTTCCTAAGTAAGGTCCCAGCAGTTTTTTTGTATTTAATAGTATTTATCTATTTAATCAATTATTTTTGTACTATCTATTCTTAGTTACTCAACTTATCTATTACTGTAGCTTTATATCTGGTTTTCTGTAAACTGTAGATTGTTTCTAGTGTTGAGTCTGGTACTGAAGAATATCTATATCTGTTTAGCTTTATTATTCTCTCCTGCCAATATATATCAAGATTATACAGCTTCAATCAGAGTAGTTTCAAGACAATATTATAATTTTCTAAATTAGTTATATTGAAGCTTACAAGCTCTTGATATCTCTGTATTATTAATAATTTCAGATATATTTTCTATTATATAAAGTCTAGCTGATTTCTGTTTTATTTATTTAATTGATACAGTTATTTCTTTAATTCTGTTAATAGCCCAGTTCTTTTTATAAAACTCCTGTCTATAAGAATTCCAGTTACCTCTGAATTGATTAAAGTATATATATAATATTCTTTCAAGATTACAGTAACTGCTAGGTAGCTGTCTCAATTTATATTAATTAATAACTGTTCTATTATATTGTTTACAGGCATTTATTTATAGTAATACTGTTATTTTTTATTTACAATTGTAAAATATCAGTCTCCTGTCTTAATTTCTATAATAGATCTTTTAAAATTCTTTTGAATACTATTATCTATTACTTAACTAATTCTTTTCAAATTTTAAATACTTCAGGTTTATTTTCTTCTAGTCAATTTTATAGTATTTTAACTTTACTCTACTATAAATCTGTAATTATTATCTTAGCCTATATTTTTTTGTATTAAGCTTTATAATATATTTATAATTCAGTACTTTTATTATACTAATAATATTGTCCTTCTTTTTAATATTCTGTTAGTTCTACTGATCTTTATATATAATTAATCTTGTATATATTGTGCTCCAGCTCTCTGTATATTCCTGTACAGTATATCTAAAGTATTTCTGCATGTTGTAAGTAGTTGATATTATATAATAGATAATTTATTTATTTTTCAGATATAAAAATTAGCTCTCTAGAATAGCTTTTATTACTGATCTTTATTTTTTATAGTAATTATAGAAAATATTTATTTATCTGTTTTTCTCTGCAGTGCATTCTGTAATTATTTATTCAATATAATAATTAAATCAGTATTCTGATCCTGTACTTATTATTATTCTTTAATCTAGTATTATAGTAATTAATTATTTCTTGATTTATTCTATAGTAAATATAGTCTATAATTTCTCTCTACAGTAACTTTGTATTTTTATCTTTATTAAAGTCTGAGATTATATATTTTTCTAACTATAACTCTTTTATCTGAATTGCTCTTAACTGCTTCAGTAGATCTGAATAATACTAGTTATTTTTTACTTTCTAGTAGAATAGACAGCTATCTGTATAACAGAATAACTAATATATTCTTTTATACTGTAGATATTCAATATTTATTTTATCTTGTAAACTAGGCTATTCTGGTATTTTCTGAATATTTTTCTATACTTCAATCTTATTATATTGCTTGCAATCTTTTATATCATATTTATACAGCTTATAATAGTAGTAGATTAAATTATTTTTGATTTACTGAATTTTCTTATTCTGTATCTTCTTATACTACTTGCAATTGCATGCAAATATAGGAAATTTATAGTATTATAGATATTCTAAATCTATAATATTCTGGTTCTTTTTCTTCCAGTAATAGTTGTAATTTTTACTATTTTTTTATAGATTTCCTGACTCTTGCTGTTTCTTATACTCTTCTCAGTGTAGATTTTAATAGTTAGATAATAGATACTTTATCTTTGTTATCTCAGTTAGTTTAACTGCCTTACTGTTAATTTCTGCTTACTGAGTTTCTATTAATTCTTGAAATATCTATTCTATTATAACTTCTTGTAGCTGATTCTACTTATCTACTATATTACTAGTTTCAGCCCTAGTTGTATATAGAAATTGTTGTTCATTCTTACCAGTATCAGCAGTAGAATAATATTGTTTTTTTATTATTGTTTTCAGTTTTTATTGTAGCTAGTTTCTTTGTTTTCTTTGGCAATTTCTTGCAAAGTGTCCTGGTTTCTTACAAAAGAAATATAACTTTTTCTAGTATAGCTTGTCTTTCTCTTGGTTCTGGTTTCTTATAATTGTATCTAATTCTATAGATTGTAATTTGTAAGAATTATAGTTTTCTTTGTATATCTATTACTTTACAGTATAGTTTAGAAACTGTTTATAGCCTTTTTATTTTAAATATTTCTTCTAAATTCTTGTATCTATATATACTGTATATTTAATTATTTCAGATAGTATATTAAGTTATTCTTTCAATCTTGCTATTTTATTCTTGATCTTTTTCTTGAACCTGTTGTATACAGCTTTTACTAGTATATTATTATTCCAGTTCAATACTGCAGCTAGTTATTGAAATTCTGCTAGATATCTAGCTGTATCTTTTATTTATTTAATTTATCTAATCTTCTATACTGCTGTTACCTCTTTATTAGTAATTCTAAAATTTACTATTAATATTTTCTTGAATAATCTGAAATCCTTTATAATAAAGATTTTCTCAGTTTTAATAGATATAAAATCCCTGGGATTTTTTCTGCTAAATTATATTATTAAATAGAGTTGTATTTATACTGCTACTTCTTCTTGCAGGTATTGTACTGCTATTAAACACTTATTAGTCTTTGTTAACTTAATATTGAATTAAAAGTAGATCTTGAAATATACTAAGAAAGATCTGAACCTGCTTTTAATTTTATTAAAAGATTGAATTTTTATTTTTTCTGTAATATCTTCTTTCTTCTGGCCTGTAGATTATACTGCAATTTTATTTTTAATATTAACTGTATATTTATATATTTAGTCAATTATTTCTTACTGCTTCTTGACTTTAGTTTTAAGCTTCTGAATCTAGACCAGTAAAACTTGTACTGTAACTGCTGTAGACATATCTTTCTATTAATTAATTCTTTCTAAGCTAAAGTAGTACTTATCTAAATCAACAAAGTGTTCTTTATCTTGTATAGTTAAAAGACAAAGAAAGTTATTGTAATTTTATATAGTTAAAAGATTTTAAAAAGATTGTAGGCTTGTATAATTAAAAGCCTTTAATATAGTTTTATATCTTTCAAGCTAATACTTCAAAAGATAAGTATTCAATATATTACAAAGTACCTTGTCTGATTAAGCAGGGTGAAACTTAAACTAAACTTTGAAAATCTGTAATACTCTTAGAGAATACACTCTGGTATATATCAAGCTTGTTTATTACTCTAAGCTAGTGTATAGGCCTTAGCTTACTGTAGTAATAAGAGATAATCTATTTCTCTACAAAGATAAAGTAATCTAGCTAGAGGACAGCCTTGCAGTATATATTAAGAAAGATCTAGTAGAATACAAAGATAGAGTATATATAATATCAAAGTAAGATTGCAGTGCTGTTGTAGCTAGTGATCTAGAACTAAAAATAGATCTAAAATCAGTATTATTATTGAATACAAAGTAGAAGACTTCTGTTTCTAAAAGTAGGAGAAATATATTCTTTATATATATAATGAAAATCTAATAGTAGATCTGGTAGATTTTATAGACCTGGTAGACTTTAATCTACTAGTATTACTGTATCTACTATTTAATTATATAATCTTTCTGTTATATAATCTTCTAGCTTTCTAAATATTTCTTTTTACTGTACCTCTACTTTTCTGAGTTATTATTAACTAATAGTCTCTGCTAGTCTGTAACAGTAAGTATACTAGACTTGAACACCTGGCACTGTACAGTAGCTAGATTCTCAAGGAATTTATATTTACTATATTCTTTATAACCCAGACAAGCTGCAGAATCAACTGCCTTTTTATAGTAGTATTTAAACTGTTGAAATAGCAGATTATCCAGTAGCTGGAGGAAATAAGTAGAATGAGGGGGGAAGGTAAATACTATAATATTCTTCTCTTTACAGTAGGTCAGGAAGTTGCAGGTAAGGTAAGAGCTGTAATTATCTATTATAAGCATTCAATAACAGCTGCTCTGGTGTTTAGATGTACAGCAGTCAAAGTAGTAAATCTATTCAAATGCTAATTCATCATTTGTATAGCTCAAGGTTGAGACTGAGATGATATAAGAGTCTGATAGATTTATACATGTATACCAGTCCTCCATATAGCACTGGCTGGGTAGAATAATAAAGGGAGGAATTATCTCTCCTACAGCTGAAATACACTTAATTATAGTCAAAGTTTCCTTTGAAAATACTGAGCTGATTATTGCATTGCAGTCTAGGTATTTAGTAAAGACTACCTTACCTTTACCCACACCAGTAATGAAGCCAATCTTATCCATATTGTGAATATCCTCTAGCAGAATTCTATACTGATAAATAGTTATATCCAGCCAGTTATAGAAGGTTTGTACAAGCCTAATCTTCTCTATAGCTATCTACTTAGGGTCTATTGGCTTCTGCTTAACACACTGGTAGGTAGGGCCAAGTCATTCAATAAGGTGGTAGGTCCACATCTTTGATACAGTTGGGGGTTCTTTGGATTCAAGGTTGGTATATTGAAGGATTGAATTGGCAGCACAGTGAATCAGTTTGACTGTAGGGGCTTGACCAGCTTGATCTAACTGCTTAATATAAAGCCTGAGAGCCTGTTCCTGGGTGTTATTCAGTCTCTTGTTCACTGGTCTAGTTGCTGTATATAGTTGATTCCTGTTGATGCAGCTTCAGAGTCTTGTATATAGAACTTTGAATTCTCATACTAATAGCACAATTTTACATGTAGGATCTTTCTGGTACATATTATAGATCTGTTGAATTTGAATCTCAGTGTCATTATAATTATTAGACATTGTAGTAGATAATTATCATGAAAATAGTAGAGTATAGATGAAATTGAGGGATTTTTGACTTATTAGTGTTATTGACTTTACAGTGTAGCACACCTACACAAGGAACAGTGAGTAGGTAAGCTTGGCATGTATAGAGTAGTATTATTCTCTTGTTATTGCTCTTAGTTCTTGTTATAGCTGGTTTCCTTGTTTTTTATAGCAATTTCTTACAAAGTATTCTAGTTTCTTATAAAAAAAATACAACTTCTTCTAGTATAGCTTGTCTTTCTTATAGTTCTGACTTCTTATAGTTATATCTAATTCTATAGATTATAGTCTATAAAGATTGTAGTTTTCTCTGTATATCTGTTACTTTACAGTGTAGTTTAAGAACTGTTTGTAGCTTTTTTATTCTAAGTATCTTTTCTAAATTCTTATATCTATATATACTGTATATTTGATTATTTCAGATAGTATATTGAGTTATTCCTTTAATCTTGCTATTTTATCCTTAACTTCTTCTCTGAGTCTGTTGTATATAGCTCCTGCTAATACACTATTATTTCAGTTCAATACTGCTACTAGTTGTTAGAATTCTACTAGATACCTAGCTGTATTTTTTATTTATTGAATTTATCTAATTTTCTGTACTACTGTTATCTCTTTATTAATAATTTCAAAATTTACTATTAATATTTTCTTGAATAATTCAAAATTCTTTATAATAAAAATTCTTTTAATTTCAATAGATATAAGATCTTCAGGATCTTTTCTACTAAATTATATTATTAAATAAAGTTGTACTTATACTGCTGCTTCTTTTTACAGATATTGTACTGCTACTAAGTACTTGTTAATCTTTATTAACTTAATATTAAATCAAAAGTAGATCTTGAAGTATATTAGAAAAGGTCTGAACCTGTTTCTAATTTTATTAAAAGATTGAATTTTTACTTTCTCTGTAATATCTTCTTTCTTTTAGCCTGTAAATTATACTGTAATCTAATTTTCAATATTGACTGTATATTTATATATCTGATTAATTATTTCTTGCTACTTTTTAACTTTGATTTCAAGCTTCTAAATTCAAGTTAGTAAGACTTATACTGTAACTGCTGTAGATATATCTTTCTATTAATTAGTTCTTTCTAAACTAGAATATTACTTATCTGAATCAATAAAATATTCTTTATCTTATATAGTTAAAAGATAAAAAAAGTTATTATAATCTTGTATAGTTAAAAAATTCTGAAGAGGTTTATAGACTTATATAGTTAAAAGCTTTTAATATAGTTTTATATTCTTTAAACTGATATTTTAAAAAATAGATATTTAATATATTACAAAGTATTTTATTTAATTAAATAGGGTAAAATCTAAACTAAATCTCAGGAGTCTGTAATACTCTTAGAAGATATACTTTAGTATATACTAAGCTTGCTTATTATTCTAAGCTAGTATATAGATCTTAGCTTACTGTAGTAATAGAGAATGATTTACTTTTTTAAACAGGACAAAATAATTCAATTAAAAGACAGTTTTATACTGTATATCAGAGAAGATTTAATAGAATACAAAGATAAAGTATATATAATATCAAAGTAAAATTGCAGTGCTGTTGTAGCTAGTAATCTAGAACTAAGAGTAGATCTAAAATCAGTATTATTATTGAATACAAAGTAGAAGACTTCTATTTCTAAGAGTAGAAAAAATATATTTTTTATATATATAATAATTTCTTTAGTAGATCTGGTAGATTTGATAGATAAATTTACTAGTACTACTGAATCTACTATCTGTAGATCTAGTAGATCTGGTAAATAAGTCTATCAGTGCTACCAGTTCTACTACTTTTGTTAGAAGGTTTTGACCTCACTTAGTTAGAGTATTCTGTACTAGTAAAGCTGAGATAGGAAATAGATAACAATAATAAAGAGTTTAAGAGGCTTTTTGAAAGTAGCAAGTATCAGAAAAACTTGATCAATTACTTCAAGAGCTTAAAGCAATAGAATACAGAAATATAGATTAAATCTTGAAATAAGTTCTTATAGAAAAATATAAATAAGTTTCAGTTATAGTAAAGTAATAAAGTTATAAATGTTCTTACAGGTTTAAACTATAGAGTTCTGAATTACTATAGTTAGTACTAATTAATAATAAAAATAGAGTAATAAACTGAGATAATTACAAGAAATTATAAAAATTTCTCTGAATAATAAATAAGAACTTATTCTTATATACAACTCTAGAATTTCAGAGTAGTTTCTAACAAGACTTTCTGGAGTAATATAGATAGAAAAATAGGCTACTCTTCAATATAGAGAGCAAGTTGTAGAGTGTCTATCAGAGAATTCAAAGAATTAGATAACAGTTAAAAAGCAATATACAATATACAATACAAGAGATGCTTAAAATAGATAAAATATACAATATATAATATTTAAAGATTGAGACACTGTAAATAAGAAAATAAATATATTATAACTGTCTACTGCAAAACTGAATAATAAATATAATATACAATAACTTGCAAAAACTTTAAAAAGTAATTCTTAACTCTTTTACTGCTTTATATTATATCTCTTCTCTTCTTTCTTCTTACTGCCTCTTTCATGTCTCTGAGATAGCTGTTGCTTCTTGTATTATATATATTGTATCCTTAGTTATTGTAGATGAGAAAATAGGCTACCCTCCAATGTAGAGAGCAAGTTGTAGAGTGTCTGTCAGGGGACTTAAAGGATTAAGTGACAGTCAAGAAGCAATACACAACACACAATAAGAGAGACAACATATAAGAGACAATACAAGAGATATCCAAGGTAGATACAATATACAATGCACAATATTCAAAGATTGAAATACTGTAAATAAGAAAATAAATATATTATAACTGTTCACTGCAAAACTGAATAATAAATATAATATACAATAACTTGTAAAGACTTAAAAATAATCTTCAACTCTTTCACTGCTGTCTGCTATCTCTTTTCTCTCCTTCCTTCTTACTGTCTCTTTTATATCTCTGAAATAGCTGTTGCTTCTTGTATCATGTGTGTCATGTCCTTAGTCATCAGTTCTAGGGGGTGACCATACTCCCCACTACACTAGATAATAAGTAAGATAGTATAAAACTCTTGCTCAGTACAACTTCTGAATACAGTATTGCAGAGAAATAGACAATATATAGACAGATACTCTAAGTTAATAAACAGACTTAGTAAAAAATAAGAAAAAAGAAAAGAAAACTCTTTTTATACAGAGCTAGAAAGAATTAATATTTAACTAGATCACTGTAAATATAATCCAGACTGTTATATTAAAATTCTCCTTAAAAGAAAGACTATAACAAGAAATTAAAAAAGAAAATACTAAACTGATTCTAAGAGTTGAGAAAACTACAAAATAGAATAAATTAATACTATACCAGAATAGAATATATATATTAAAAACAATACAGTATAAAATAATTCAACAAGAATACAATAGTTTAACAGCAGAATATTTTAGAAATAAAAAAATAATTAATAAAATTATTAGAATATATTACTGGCCAAGAATATAGTCAGATATCTGGAAATATATTAAAGAATATAACCTGTATCAGAAAAGCAAGACAGTATAATATAAGAAATATAAATACCTACAACTGATACTAAGACTTAGAACTCTATAGAAGCAAGTTTCAATAAATTTTATAATAAAATTACCAGAATTGAAAAGTAATAGACAGATATACAATACTATATTAGTACTAACAGATATACTTTCAAAGTACAGATACTTTATAATATATATAGAAAAGTTAAGTACAAAAGAATTATCAGAAATAATTATTGAATAAGTAATTATCAACTACAAATTATCTACTGAATAGATTACAGATTGAAATATATATTTTATAAAATATTTCTGGCAGATATTGATACAGTGACTTAGAGTTAAGTATAAGATATTAACAGTATATTATCTACAGACAGACAGATAAACTGAAAGACTTAATCAGATACTGGAACAGTATCTGAAATACTATATAAATTATAATTAGAAAAATTGAGTAGAATTGCTGCTGATAGTACAATTTGTATATAATAATTTAAAATATACAATAATAGAAATGACACTATTCTTTATAAACTACAAAAAGAAACTAACAATTGAGAAAAATCTACTGAAAGTATTAAACTGAAGTTATAAAGATAAGATAACAGCTCAGAAATTAAGAAAAATATATAAATCTATACAATAATATTGAGTTTATCAATAAAAAAATAAAGGCCTACTACAATAAAAGATATAAGAATATACCTAGTTTTAGAGAGAGGAAAAGAGTGTACCTCCTACAGAAAAATATCAAAACAAAATAATCAAGCAAGAAATTGGATTTTAAAAAGTTGGAACTATTCAAAATTTGATAAAAAATATCAGAACTCAATTACAAGCTGGAGCTGTCAAAGACAATATAAATATATCCAGTATTCCATGTATTGCTAATAGAAAAAGCCAGCCAGAATGCTAGACAAGAGAAAATTAAAGTTAAAAACAAAAATAAATACAAAGTTAAAAAAATCCTAGAACAGGGTCAGATTAATAGAAAAATACATTACTTAGTAAAGTGGAAAGGGTATTTTATAGAAGAGAATACCTGGAAACCAATTAAGAACTTGCAAAATTGTCAGGAGAAGATGAGAAGATATCTTCAGTAGAAGAGCAAACTGACAGTAGATCAAATAATTTTAAAATAGACTGATTGAAAAGAGCCAGTTGACTAATTTAATTAAATAATAAAATAAAATAATAATAGAGCAGGGAGTGCTTATCCAGTTTTTCAGAAAATATATTCTGAAAAGAAATCAGAGCAGATTCCAGATAATTTATTTCTTTTATAAGAATTTTTATATTGCAGTTTCTAGTAACAAGATAGGAAGATATTCACTTTTTTTCTTTTAATAAAGAAAGAAGGTTTTAGTTGATATAAATCTTACTAATACAATACTTATTTTTATAGAGATATAATAAACAGAATAAACTGCAGAAATCTATTATAATATACAGAGAAGAAGACAAGAAGCAACTATTACAAGGAAAATTGAAAATACTGCTATAACAGTTAATCAGATTAGCAAGATAAATCTACTTAGAATAACAGTTTCAGAAGAAATAGAATAAAGAAAGTTTGTATAGTATAATAAATATAATAGAACTTACAGAAAATAAGAAATTTTATAGATACAAAGAAAATAATCAGCAGTAGAAGAACTATTTATTCTTAAAATAAAAATACTGTAGAAAGAGGAATAATATTATAGATCTACAGTATATTTCTAGAGTAATTAAATAGCAGAAGAGATTATTCTTGAAAAAGATAAATTCAAATCTAGAAAAGTTATATAATAGAAGAGTTTATAATAAGTCTTGACAAAGTAATCTATTTAAAACTACTTCAATAATAATCTGTTTAAGACTATTTAAGAAAGAGTCTGTTTAAAACTATCCAGAAAGAAGTCTGTCAGAAACTACTGTAGTAGAGAGTATAGTCACCCTCTAGAACTGATAATGTAGTAGGGAGTATGGTCACCCCCTAGGATTGATGACTAAGGACACAACATATGTGATATAAGAAGTAACAGCTATCTCAGAGATATGAAAGAGACAGTGAGAAGAAAGGAGAGAAGAGAGATAGCAGACAGCAGTAAAAGAGTTAAGAATTATTTTTAAGTCTTTACAAGTTATTGTATATTATATTTATTATTCAATTTTGCAGTGGACAGTTATAATACATTTATTTTCTTATTTACAGTGTTTCAATCTTTGAATATTGTGCATTGTATATTGTGTCTATCTTGGATATCTCTTATATTATCTCTTATATATTGTCTCTCTTATTATATGTCATGTATTGCTTCTTAACTGTTATCTAATTCTTTGAGTCCCCTGACAGATACTCTACAACTTGCTCTCTACATTGGAAGGTAGCCTATTTTCCTATCTATACTAGTCAACTCTTTTATTATTGTAAAGTATTGTAGATTACTATAATCTGACAGTATAAGTATCTAGTATTTTATACTTTGGAGTTTGACTCTCTATTTCTTGAAAGTATATACAATTGCTAACAATTCTTTATTATAAATATTGTAGTTCAATTCAGCTAGTATCAGTAATCTTGTATAATATATTATTAGCTTTAGCTTGTTATCTAGTTCTTGTTATTATATTCTTGCTCTGATCACTCTATTGGATATATCAGTATCAACTATTGTTTTTTTTTCTGAGTTATAGTATACACACATGTTTCTTCTTTCAAATACTTTTTTAAATTCTTTAAAAGTATTCTGACATTGCTTTATCTATTCAAAGATTTCTTTTCTTTAAAACAGGTTGATTAGTAGCTTTGTCTTTGCTAAGAAGCCTGCTATAAACTTCTAGTAGTAGTTTACAGTTCTATAGAATAACTGAACTTCTTTTATATTTATCAGTATTAACCAGTTAAATATTACTTGAATCTTTTCAAAATTCATCTGTATTCCATCTTCTAAGAATATATATTCCAGAAACTTAACTTTTTTCTTAAAGAATTTGCATTTCTTTAAACTTAATAAGATATTATATTCTAAAAATTCTTGTAATACTTGCTGTACTTTTCTTTTATAATCTTCTTTTATTTCTTTGAAATAGATTATAATATTGTTAAAATAAACTGCAATAAAGTCTTCTAAATACTTTCTTAGTATATAATTTGCCTATATTTGTTATATTGCCAGTCTATTAGTTACTTTAAAAGATATAACTAAATATTTATACATTTTCTATAATATAATAAATACTGTCTTCTATTTATTGTCTTTTCAGACTTGTATCTGATAAAACACTTCTTTCTAGTTTAATACAGTAAACTATATATATCTAAACAACATGTCCTGTATTTGTTCAATCAGTAGTAGTAAATATCAGTTTAGTATTATTACATTATTCACTAGTCTGTAGTTAATACAGAATCTTTTTAATCTATTTTTTTTTAATATAAAAAGCAGTAAATATCTTTCTAATATTTTTAATAGCCTGATATATCTCTTTGCTCTTTCTTTATTTACAAACTGTTTAATTAGCTTGAGCTCTTGTTATATATACCTTCTTATTCTGGAGTATTTAGATATCTTATCTTCTCTGAAGTTGATTTTGTAATTTTATAGCTGATATTTCAATAGTATAATAGATAGTTCTTGTTCTTCAAATAAAACTTGGAATTCTCTGAATTCTTTCAGTAGCTTTAATAATAGCTTTCTATTTATTTATTGTTGCTTGTTGGCCTAGTCCTTATTTTTACTAATTTCAATTAATTGCTTGAGCTTGTTCTAAGGTATTTTCTATATATCTGAAGCTTTTCTTTTCCTGTTTTCTGTTGAGTCTTAGATTCTTTCCAGTATTGTAATTTCTACTGAATTTCAGATCTCCTGGTCAAGGAAATAATTGTATTTCTATTTTTTTATTTATCTCTTCTTCTAGCTGATATTTAGATTGTATTATTTTATTCAAGAATATTTTAAAATCAAGTTTAATACTTCTAAGTCTGTTATATTAAAGTTCACTTCCTTGCTATATCTCTCTACTCTTATTTATAATTTAGATATTTATTATTCTATCAGTTTTCCTGTAATATCCAGTATTGAGACTTATTATAGTATTTTCTTTTATTCTGATTGTATACAATATCTTTTAGTATATTATATGTTTATAAAGTTATTTTAAGCTTTTGAATCTATCAATACAGCTGTACTTTCTCTATTAATAATTATTTAAATTACTAAGTACTTTTTTCAGAGTGTAATAATTGTTTCTAGCTACTTGAATTACTACTTTACAGTTTATATTTCTAGGTAGTAGTCTTGTTTCCTGTTAGTTTAATTTTGATTGATACTGGTTCTTGAGTTTCCTGCTTTCTACTAACTTTGATATTCTTTAAAGTTGTATCTCTACAGTTATTTATTATATTTTATTATTCTATATATTTATTTATAAACTGTATAAACTTATCAAGCTGTTTCTTAGTTTATTTGAAGATTTTATTTACTTTTTTTTATAATTGCTTAATTTTTCTTTCTTATTCAGTACTTTTCTAGATATATTTTTCTTATTTATATTTCAATACCTGAACTTCAACTTGTTCTTCTTGCTGGCCAGATTCTTTCTTGTCTTCTAATAGCTTAGCATATTTTAGTTTCTATTTATCTTTTATTTTGTACTATTAATAGTTATTTTCACAGCTACAGATCCCTGCTTTGTAATTGTCTTTTCAGTTTTAATACTCCTGTTATAGTTAGTAGTATAGATTCTCTATATTAGTTCTCACTGATCTGTGCTTGAAATCCAGTTGTATTTATTTGTATATAAATATATTGACTAGTTCTACTGTTTCCTTGATTTTGTATCTTATTACAAGTTGGTATTATATTTTATAGAATATTGCTAGATGCTTTATATATATTTAATATTCAATATACTTATCTAGTTCTTCTATTTCTTGAATTATAACACAGTTTTATTCTATATCAAAAGTATATTCTGCCTGTTTTAAGTAGTTAATTCAGTATATATAAGCTCTTGAGTATATATATTAATATCTCAGTCTGTAGTAATATAGTCAATATTTTTTATTACTATATTACTTCTATTTTTTATTATAGTAGCTACAAATTCAGTCTGTGTTCTCTTTATAGTATTTTTCTTTATATATAGCTGGTATTGTATCTCTGTATTTCTAGATATAGAGTATATAAAAGCAGTTTACTTATTAAAGTTTATTATACTTTTATTATTTTCTAGCTTAGTAAATATTATTTCAATTTCTTCAATTCTTTATAGTTCTCTAAGTATTTTATTTATAATTAATATTTTTATCTTATTCTGTAGTATTATTTTCTGGACTTTTATTACTTATATCTCAATATTATACTTTTTATAGTTTTTCTCTTGAATTCTCTTCTCAGCTTAATATTTTTATATATAATATTTTTCTTTATTACTGTTACAAAGTACCTTGTTTAATTAAACAGAGTAGAATCTAACTAAATCTCAGGAGTCTGTAATACCCTTAGAAGATACACTCTGGTATACATCAAGCTTGTTTATTACTCTAAGCCAGTATATAGACCTTGGCTTACTGTAGTAATAAAAGGTAATCTATTTCTCTAAATAGAATAAAGTAATCTAGTTAGAGAACAGCCTTGTACTGTATATCAGAAAAGACCTAATAGAATACTGTTAAAGAGGGTGTTGTTCCTTAGACTTGGTAAGCCTAGGGATTCCGTACTGGTAGGGCCGAGGTAGGGAATGGTTAACAATAATAAGGGTTTAAGGGGCTTTGGGATTTGGCAAGTATCAGGGAGACTTGGGTCAATCACCCCAAGGGCTTAAGGGAACCAGTGAGGGTTGGGTCTTGAGATAAGTCCTTATAGAAAGACACAAGCAAGCACCGGTTATAGCAAAGTAATAGAGTTGTAGATGTTCTCACAGGTCCAAAC
>PDNA01000294.1:0-26492 GCA_002573605.1 Polytolypa hystricis UAMH7299 | reverse complement strand
CATCTTTTAGATAGGAGAACTAGAGAATATCTATTGAGAATTCAAAGAATTAGTATGGGGATTGTAAGAAATCAATGAACTTACTCAGAGGAAGGTGGTGGTGTGAGGGCCAAAGGTGCGTGGAATTCGAACTTCATACCCCTGTCGGGGGGGGTGGAACTAACAAACTTTCCGGGATACACATAGTATGATAGCTATGGCACATAGGTTCACTTAATGGTCCTGGCAGAGCACTAGCTTAAAGGTTAATGAGGTATAGAGACTTATAAGGATCGTTTAATACATAGTATGCTACTTCGATCCTTGGGAAGTGTATATACAATAGCGGAGCCATTTATTGTGCACAGACACATCACTTCGACCACCGGTTTCAGAGAGATTGCACTATAATCAACGCAGGTTGGCCTAGAGTCGTTTCGGATAGATCCGACTGAGGAGCTCGAGCTCAATGCCCAGCTGTGTCAAAGGAAAATAGCTGCCATGAGACCCGAGTCTCCCGGAAAAATATCTTGGAAATCGAGAACAAAAAGCATTCTCTTAGTAATTAAATGGGAAGAGCCGCCGACAATGGCGAAACGGAAGTGGGATAGGCCCGGGTAATTCAATGCAAGAGCAATGTTGTTGAAATGCGATTCGAAGGTCCGCCGTCGTGATGTCATGGGTGGAGACTAGTCCCACCATGGTCTAGCAGTGAAGCCAAAAACCTTATATCAACAGCTGTCATGTGCTTTCTCACACCACCTCAAACAATGCTGCCAGCCCTATTCATTGGCTTTTGAGCGGAGAGTACTCGAGTCCGAGGAAGCACCCTCTTCCCGTGCGGATCAAGCGGCAATTATGGACTAATCATTTCGTCTATAATGTATATACCATGTACTATGCATGCAGTAACCATGCAGAAAATCTTCTGAACTGTCTTGCGTACTGGTCTAGGCCCCGAGGAGTGAAGGAAAACAACTGGAAAATGATATTTGGAATATGTATAGGAAAGGAAGCGGGGGAAAAAAGCCAAAATTTGTGGTGAACAATGGTGAAACCATTAGACACATGAAGTGTTTGCTCAGAAGTTGAATGGACGCAGTACTGTCCGGCAGCTAACAGCGCTGTTATTCACCATTGCCAACAGGCTCTCAGTTGCATGATTTCGAGACCGTCGTCCTCATGATCAGCTAATGCCGCATATGACCGGACTGCAAAACTACCTCGCTCGTCACCATCTGCGAGTGCCTTGGATGAGGGCACCAACGTAAAGTCGGGCAGGACGGCATCATGTATGAATATCGATCTTAGTTTTCCAGTTTTTCCGCTTGAATATTTCCATCCTGACATGGGATACTACGGAATTCGTCTAGAAAGTTAGGGCCGCGACCTGGCGATCATCGAAGCCGAAGTTGAACGTCCCGTCAGCATGTGCGACGATCATCGTATCTCCTATTATCCCTTCTATTTCCTCCCTTAACATGCTCGGTCGGTACGTTAATACCATGCTAAACAATTTAGTAATAGAGTATATTGTTTCAGAAATATCAGTGAGAAGTACGCGATGGAACAAAGTATGCCTCAGACAACCACTGCCCCAGACAATTTCGTTGAAATAACTGAACCATCCAATGAATACACCAATATCTGACTCCATGAGCCTAGGGTCACTGACGCAGTACGGTCTGACACTCCTCCAGGTTGCATTCGAAAAATCTATTAGGGACGCCGCCTGTAGAGTAATAGCACGAAGCATAACAGACAGGCTCATTTGATTTAGGTACGAATTATTCGTCAGAAAAGTTCGAACCAGGCCATCCAAGAGCCTAACTATCTACCAATCTACCATAGCGTGCCGTTGTGGTCAATCGACAAACTTGCCAGAAGCCAATCAGGATGAAGGCAGATGTGCTCTTTTGATCCTCGCGGAGCGGAAAAGAATCATTTAACTTGACCATTGGAAGGGTGTCTCGCTGGAACAACATCTAAAGTGTATAATCGGCATGTGAAATATTGCCGAGTCCTACACATCCTACCACGCTAGTTTCCAAACGAGACCCTAGAATTCCATATTCCGTAACTAGATGATGAGACTAATTGACAAAATAGTTCCGTGGGTTCAATTTCCGTTCGAAAATCTGGTCCCAGGGGCACCCGCTGTCGAAGAGCCATCGGTCACCCTCAACTGGAGTCATTGGGCATGGCAGAGAGTTCCAGGGGAATTAGTCTAAGTGACCTGCGTCAAATAGAATCCCTTTGATGTGCCCAAACCGCTTATTGTTTCGTGCTTGTCCGTTCTCCAGGAAGAACTGAGTTTGGTTCACTCGATGTTCCCAGCCACGGAGGGTAGTCTTTACTGTGGCCTGCGCGCCATGGCAGCGGACTTCCTTTTCTGGACCAAGAAAAGCAACCGAGATATTCACTGCTTGGCACCTGCTGTACGCTCGGTATCCTGGTCCAGTCTCATGGTACCTTGTAGCCCGTGCGGAGTCAAGGCGGGTTACATTCTGTAGACTTCAATCGCGGGCTGCACTCTGACAGCTAATACTGGCGCCAACAGTGAAATTCGATAGATTTTGTACTAGTGCAGCCAGGACTGGTACACACCAGAGCAGGGCGAGGGATCGTGGAATAATAGTAGTCCATGAAATCTTCCTTGGCCGTATACGGTTGGGAACAACTGGTTTCAGATTGATCTGTTTTATGGTTGTCGACAATTCGGGTCCTTTGTCCCGCGGTTCGGGAATGGCGTGGTTCATGACGGCGTTGTGGACTTTCCGTCACTTCGATAATCCACAGCAAACAAGGAAGGACAACGTGCACCACAAAGCAGCGAATGTCCTATCTGTGACTATATGAAGCCCTTATCCCGCAGTGATCACTGTTCAGGCCTCCGGTTACTGTTTCGACGAGATGCGCCGTGAATTGCGCGGCTATTCAGCCACCACAGCATTAGGCCATGCGTGCAACAGAACCGTGCATTTGACAATTGTCGAATCGATTTCCACTCCGTCCCACAGGGAAAATGCTAGGGTTTTTGAAATTGTTCGATCAGCGTGTGCTATGAAAGAGCGGTAGGAAAGAACAGTGGCAGCACTGTAGTTTCTGCTTGTTGCGCATACCACAGCAGATCTGAGGGGTATCTCAGAGCATAGAAAACCCCTAGTGGACTTCGCGACGATATCACCATATTTACATTTTCCGCGCGCAGTTGTCGGACTCAAAACACGCTGTCCCTCAGGAAATACCAACTTTACATTAGAGAGGGAAGCACTGGGTGATAGTGGTCTAGCAGTCTAGAGCGTAAATTTCCATCCAGAAGCTTTTAACATTGGAGCGTGTCTTGCTTGGATGCAGCCTTGTGTAACTGTATGAAAATGGGGTTGTAGTGGTTGGTGGTGACGCGGAAGATCTGTAGTTCATATTGCTATGCATTCTTTGTCGCATATACTCGATAGTGCTTGCGTTCCCTTGAGCTTGAGCCTCCTAAACTGTTTCACTAGGCCCGTCCATTCAGTCCGTAGCCCAGTAACTGACAAATGAGTCAAGAATCATGTCTACAACATGTATGGACGTACACAAGTAACTTCTTAGAATCATCCACCAACTAGGCCTGTGGCCTTGTAGGAAAAGGCAGCCTCCGATGAAGGCGGGAGACAATCTCAGCATAATCCTTCTCATTACCAGCAGTAATAAATCCATGCCTGATAAGAAACTCCATCATAACACACGCAGAGCTCGGTTTGAACGAGCCGTGCGCCATAGCGCTCATAACCTCCGACACACTCATCAAATGAAAAGATTCAATATCATCCTCATCGACCGGTCGAAACACAAAGTCCTCCTCGACTTCCAGATCATAAACATATAGTAAACCGGGGTTCATGAGACCAGGTTCGCCGCCCGCCCTCTCATCGCTGATATTGAACCACGTCACTGTCCCTGCAGCAAGGGCCTGCCCGCGCACAAAGTCCTCAGGTAGCCCGGTTTCCTCCGCCGCCTCGCGGACAAGACATTCGAATGGTGCCTCACCTACCGCCACGCCGCCTGCCACCGCATTATCAAGCAGGCTTGGATATGTGGACTTGTTCGGGTTCCGTTTCGGAATCCAAATCTTCATTTCCTCACCATCCTTTGAACGCGTGTATGCAGTCATATGCACCCCACAACCTATGATACCAAAGAGAGAAAATGCAGCGCGATCAATGGAAATGTCGAAGTTGGCCCCGATAATGGGGAATCTCTCATCGCGCTTGCGACCTAGTTTGGGGAAGGTTTTCTGCTTTCGTATGATATCTAGGAGCTCGTCTATTGCCCACGAGCATTCAGATTGCCAGTATTCAACGCTACTATTGCGGCGGAGATGTATTTCTTTGCGCGGTGAAGTAATAAGGCGAAAGTTCGATGTCCATGGTATTTGAGACACGAATAAATCAGTTAGACAGCCGTGTGGTCTGCTATCATCTGGCAGGAAGAAAAGCCAGAGAGAGTCCAGGGATCTTGAGTAGGCAGAAGGGTCCACTGGATCATCATAGGGCAAGCTAGAGAAGGAAGAAATTAGACGGATGCTTTGAAAATGGCCATGCAATTGATCTTTACCTACTTGTCACAGTCCTCGACAATTTCTAAATTGGTTTTCATGTCTGGAATCAAGGTAATTCCCTTAGTGAAATGGGATTCTTGCAAAAAGCCTTGATTTCAGGATAACAACTGGGGGAAAATTAAAAGGATTGAAGTTTATTTGTTGTTGATACACTGGCAAATCTGTTGCAGGGACATATTTACTCCTCCCAAAAAGGTGCCTTCGAGACTAGAATAGTCACGTGATATCAAAAGGCGCCTAATTCATCACAATTTAGTTTCCAGGATCGCAGATATAGTGAACAGGGGCTGTGGTCTAGGGGTATGGCGCGTCCTTCGCATGGATGAGGTCCAGGGTTCGATTCCCTGCAGCTCCATTTCTTTTTGTCTCATCTGTATATTCGCTGGTTGTCGATTTCCAGAAGCCCTGTGGAGCTTTTTGTGCTTAGCGTTTTTCGTTGTTTGGTGGCTGATGTGGATTAGTCAGCATGGTTTAGGTCACATGATCATCACCTTCGATCTCACGTCCTCCCTTTTAGAAGCTGTCCCAATAACACTACTGATTCACCTAACCCTGAAACAAAGGGAATCATTGTGTCATTTACACTTTATCCTTCAAATGATATGATGTTGACTGAGCTGAGTAATGTTGGAAGCCTCTAGACCTCTAAGCCATGACCCACACCTATATCAGATAGCTGCCACGCCAGATAGTTCCTCATACAACCAACCAATCTTCCACCCTCATCAAGCAATATTGAATGAAGTTCACATCATATAATAACTATCCTTGGATTTGTCCTTTGCAGACAATGTTAGTTCTGACTTTCAACCCGAGGCCTGGGAGTTATAACCTGGCTGTGCTCCGGCCTCAGCGGCTGGGAGTGTGGCCGTGAAACCTACAGCAATTGACTTCAGCCGAACTTTAAAGCCAAGATTTGGGCATATCTACGCCTAGTCGTTCTCGAACATAGGCATATAGACGATCAACCGTGGCAACTCTTGATATGACGCATCGTTCCTTATCCCCAAATTTGCGGGAGAACCGCTCCAGGTGGCCCAGCGGGACCATATACAGGATCAAATCATTCTTTTTCCATTACCATTAGAGAGGAGAAATTATTTAACAGATTACATTTGATACAGGAATGACCAATCCCAACAACGCCGTATCCATCCCATCTATCATCCCATCCAGCTAAAGCTCAATGCTTTTCTTTCCCCTTCACGCTCTTCCACTCCATCCCCAGGGCTCCAAGCAACGCCACGCAGCTGAGCACCAGCGACACTTTGAAGGTGGCCACCACTGCTTGATTATACATTTCCAGGACTTGGCCAAGTGCCACTGGATCACTAACCAGATTCCGGATATCAGTTACTCCGATGTTCGTGATGATCGAAGCATCAATATTTGGCAGGTTCTCCAATCCAGAGCGGAGTCGATTGGCAAATATATTCTGAGCAACTGAGAGGAAGACAGCTCCACCAAGCGATTGTCCAAATAACATGACGGAGACTCCGACCGGCACGTCTTTCTTGGGAAGCACTGTCTGTGCAGCCATGTTTGCCTGTTGCATTCCCACACCGAGACCGAAACCGTATAACACCTGATATCCGATCCATTTGGGATGACCCGTGTCCACGGTAAACGTGGTGAAAAGCCCAGATGCTATGGAAATGAGTATAGTGCTCATAAACATGAATGGGACATAGTATCCTGTTGCACTGACAAGGCCACCGGCCATGATGCTGCCAATGACAAGCGAAAGGACAAGCGGTATGGTCATAATACCCGAGCTCACTGCACTGGCACCTTTGATTGCTTGGAACCAGATGGGAAGGTAGTAGACCATCACCAACATCGATGCTGGTGTACAGTTGATAAACCAAAACCCAGCTGCAATGCTTCTCCGTGTCATGATGCGCGGCGGCACAGTCGCTTCATCCCCTTTCCATATTTGGGTAGCGATGAAAACAGTGATGAGGACACCGAACAGCACCAGCAACACGATCACACGAGCGTTACTCCAATTATAGGTCACCCCGCCCCAGTGCAAGGCCAACAAGAGGCACACCATCCCGGGTAGAAAGCAGATGGTCCCAAGAGGATCAAGTCGGATAAATTGTGTTCGAATCGGGACCCTGGCATCGTCGCGTTTGAGATCAGGTAACTTGAGTATGACCGCGATAATGAACATCACAGCAGCGCCGATGGGAAGATTGATATAGAAGCACCACCGCCACGATACCCGTTCCGTGAACAAACCGCCCAACAACGGCCCGGCAACGGAGGCAATACCAAACATCGCTCCCATGAAGCCAATGAAAATTGGTCGCTTGCGCAGGGGCACCGTGTTCATAATGATAACAGCAGAACCTGAAAATATCCCCGCAGATCCCAGCCCAGAAATCGCCCGTCCGATAATAAAAGCTGTTGATGTTGGGGCCGCGCCGTCTATTAAGGACCCGATCTCAAAAAGCGAGATTGCGACGAGAAACACCCATTTTGCGGAATAGAAGGTGTATATCTTCCCGAAGAGCAGTTGGAATGTGCAAGCGGTTATGAGATATCCACTGCCATACCAGCCGACGTCGTCAAGTGAATGGAATTCGTCGGTAATACGAGGTATAGCGGTTGCGATGATGGTTCGATCCTACATCAATAATTCGTTAGCATATGCAGGCTTTGACTATACTATCATAGATAGCATCAGATTCGTGGAGAGCCTACAAGAGCGACCAGGAAAATTGCCAAATACACCGCCACCATTACGGCAAGAACTGTTTTGATTCCGGGATATTTGATCTCATCTCCATCTTCACCTGGGAGACTGCTGTCGTCTTTTCTGCCGTCCTCTGGCTCGATAGAACCCTTTTCGTCATTCATAGCTGGCGGATGTATATGCGGAGAACGGTAATATACAAGTCAACCCGAAACCGGTATATGCACACAATCGCTGGGGGAAAAAATGCAAAGAAAAGGAGATAATTTATGGGTGAAAATTATGGTACCCCGAGAATAGAATTGACCACAGGCTGTCCCTATGAATGCCATCTATAGAAACCTCCACGAGACATACTCAAGGCTTTTATATACATTCTACATCGAAGCAGATTACATGGATTTCGGACTTCTTTGCCTATGGGCGGGCAAATCAGCATCCTACACACCAAGCTTTTTGACGCCTTGAGCCCGATGAGCTTGTTTGTAGCTCTCATCGGAATTCCGTTTCCAGGCTCGGGCCCGACGACTGGGTAGAGTCCGAGCTAGAAAATGGAAGGACTGCATTATGTCATACTACTGTACTTCACTGGGCAACAAACAGTCCACTTCCTACCAACGGTTCACCCCATCAAAAACCGACTTTCATTTTTTGCTTTTGATGGGGTGGATGGACTGTTGCCATTGGTAGGTAGTGGACTGCTGCTGCCTGGTGAAGTTCAAGTACTGTGCACGTGCCAGCACTAACAACAGGGCACCAAAGGATGCACCAACCCCGCAGCACTTCCCTCATCTTAAAACCTCCCACCACTGCCATACATAGTTCAACGCGACACTTCCATGCGACATTCCTGCATCAATCTATCTTTAACTATTCTTATAGCCCTTAGTTACCACCATCCTTCAAAACTTTGCCATGGCATCGCTTTTCATGAACCAGGAGGATCGCACCCGCGCTGTCGAGCAGCTTTTTGGATATACATTCGAAGACCCTTCCTTGCTTCATAAAGCATTGCATTTGGCCGGCTCTGGCGGCAGCCTCGACGGCAACAAGTCCCTGGCCCAGGTTGGCGACGCGGTACTTCGTCTGGCACTCGTGTCGGAGGGGTATGAAAAAGGCATGGCTCGAGGTAAGTTTCCCCAGGCATTACAACTTGCGCCGAGCTAAGCTGTCTTTAGAGCATACAAGTCGCATTGTCGACCGTGTTGGAGGCAATGATATGCTTACCAGCGTCGGATTCCTACATAAGCTCGATAAATTAGTTTACAAGAACCCAAGCCAGCTTGGCGGCGTGCCTCCCAAACCAATGGCCTGCACCGTTGAGGCTCTTCTCGGCGCGGTTTACCTTGACAGCTCGAAGAGCATCGATACCGTTCGTCAGGTTATGTCAGTTTTGGGACTAGTCTGGCCTGAGCTAGCTAATTGAGGTGGTGTTTACTGGTAACGTTTCGATTGCCCTAACCCTTGTTTTGGTATATTCTATACGAATTAATGTGATCCGAATATCCTAGTTATCACCTTGGAGAGCTGCCCTACACCTTCCTCTCTCAGATTAAAATATATAGTGGGACAGACTTGCTCTATTGTTTAGTTTCATCTCTCCTGCAAGGCTCCCTGGGGTTCTCTGGAGAAGTGCATTCTTCCTAAAACCCCACGGATTTCTTTCATCCGAGGCGTTACTAAACAAGCCTCAAGTCTGTCCTCCTCGATACTTTAATCTGAGACAAAAATGTATCCGGCAGCTCTCCAGGGGCGGAAAACTGGCTTCTGGAGCCACGGCGTCGTCATTTTGCCGCGGACTGGCACACGGGGGCGGTCAATTACTAACATACCGGGGTGTTAGTATTTACCGGACAACGTGGGAGTCACCTATACGGTTATGCGTTGGATAGTACTGGTCCCGGGTTTCAACAACCTCTCGCTTGGATTTCATGCTATCTCTTTCCGTCTATCGCCCGTTAGCCGCTAGCATTTTAGGGGTCTCAAATTACCGATTTATTCCTCGACTCAGCACGTTGCTTTTCTCGGTCGGCACAGTCAGCTCGACGTTATTTCCTCAATTAGTTTTGTCGACCACCTTGTTATGATATCGCAATCCTACCCCCAGCACTCATTTTGTTATTTTGGACCATGTTGAATGATATCAGTGTCAACCCCCAAGAACACTCTTTTTGATTTCTATGGACTATCGGTGTGTTTCTGTTTTTCAGACGATGGTTCAACTGGAAACTCTACATCCTGGGATAATCCTGCATCGCTTCCTTTCTTGTCAAATACTCCCGGGGGGTTGTTTGTTGTGTGCGTTTAGAATATTTCAGGAAATACTTGTACTCGGAACTTTTGTCTCCGCCGGTATGCCAAGGCACAGCAATGGAACCCTGTTTAGCTGTCTTTTGCTCGAAGGACTCGTGGTATGTTGACATATCGATGCGCAATTACGGTTCTCTTGGGAATGTTTGTGCGCGTACTTCTTTGCCAGGCACAATGATATTCTACTTCTTTAGCTGATCTGCCCTATCCCATCACCATTCTTTCAACATCTGACTCACATGCAATCTTACAGAAGTAGGGGATGAACTTTCACCGTGTTCGGCGCATTCTACAATCCGCGAGATTAAAATTAGGAGCGACGGATCCATGGAAACCCCGACGCTTATTTAGACGCCTAACTGTTTACGGGCTGGTTGGCAGGGCTGGCCGTTTTAGCGCGACGGGATGACGTTTTCGACTGCTATGCGTACTTTGTTTATGTGGTGAAAGGTTATGGGTATGTACAGAGGACTGTATATACGTGTTTATGTACATACAAACAGTCCTGTAGTTAGATACAAGATGTAGAGACTTACTGGAGAAGATGACGAAGATATAAAGGCGTTCGATAAGCCCGGAATATAGCTACTATCGAGATCTACCACCATTCCCACAAACCGCAAAACTCGGCGCAGTTAACACCGAGCAGAGAAGGAAAAATGGCCAAAATCATAACCGTTTTTGGCGCCACGGGCAACCAAGGTAGTTCCGTCATTCGCTCAATACTCGCAGACTCAGTCTTTTCCAAGGAATTCAAAATTCATCGAAATCCGCAGCGAAGGAGGTCGCGGCTCAGGGGGTGGAAATTATGACTGTACGACCTGCATCCCATATAACTCCACCATTCTTACTTCTTGAGAAGGGAATATACTTACAGATCTCACGAATTAAGGCGGACCTAGGCACACCCTCCTCACTCGCCCCCGTCCCCAAAGACACATGTACGGTTTTCTTAGTTACCAACTTCTGGGAATATATCAGCCCTACGCGCGAAGTGATACAGGGTAAAAACGTCGCGACAAACTTCTCGGGGCCACTCTCCACGCAGTTGAAACGTATTACGAGACGATCACGTCGTCTCTGAATTCATGGAAGTAACTGGTCACGAAGCGAGAGTTGTGCAAGTATCTCCCGAGCAGTTCAAGGTCTTTTTTTCCACCCGCTATAGCGGAAGAAATGGTTGAAACACATTTCTTGATGGCTAGCCCGGGCTATTATAATGGCGCGGAACTTGGGCTGACGAATGATTTGCTGGGGAGAAGCCGACGACTTGGAAGGAGTTTGGGGCTAAGACTCCGCAGTGGAAGTGAGGTGGGCTTTATAATTTTATATACTAGTGCTGTAAAGTATTATATACATTGTTTGATGCCTCAAGACATCGATATATACATAGGTTCCTGTTCTAGCTAGATATCATTATCCCCCCATTCTAATCATCATTGACATACCTCTCAAACACCTCCGCATAAAACCTCTCCCCCACATCCCTATGACTCCGTATCTTCGTCCGCAACTGCGACTCTCCCCATGTCTCATACCTCCCTCTCAAAAACGGCGAATCAATACCGCTCCCCTCCACCGACTCCACCCCACCCACTCCTCGAAAATGCTCTCTTAATGTCTCTACCGCCTCTTTCTTCGTCAAATTCCTCCTCACCCCCTGAAAAAACGGGACACTATACCTCTCCTCCGAGCCTGAGAGGACGCGGTGTGTGGTAGCTTTACATATGCCGTTCGTCACGACTTCAAATGCTTGCCCGATATTCACCACGAAGGTGCCGGGGATGGCAGGGATATCTATCCATTCACCGGCTTTGTTCAGGGCTTGGAGACCCTTGACATGTGGTGGGGAGGCCTGGAGCAGAAATGTCCACCAGCCTGAAGAATCTTTGTGCGGGCCTACGCCCTGTGCTGTGGATGAGGACGCGGGGTAGTGCACGAGTTTTAGACGGTGTTGGTCGGAGAGGAAGGGGTGAAAGTTGTCGTGAGGGAGAGACAGGGCTTCTGCGACGAGGTTTAGGAAGCGTTCGCCTAGGGAGGTGAGTTCTTTGATGTAGGTCTCTACGATGGGGCGGAGGGAGGAGAGGTGGTTAGGCCACTATGGAGTATAAAGTCAACATATAAGACTTCTTCCCGAGAGATATGTAAATTACCTGATTCGGACCCCTTAACCTCTCATATAAAGGAGCTTTCGATGTATACGTTTCCTCCAGCTCCGTCGCAAACTCCACTTGCTCCCTCATATCCGCTTTCCCTCCCGTAGTCTCTGCACCAGCACTGCTATATCCCAAGAAATGCGGAGAATTGTGCAGCGCTATCTCTTCTTTTGCCTCTTCTGGTAAACTGAAAAGCTCTGGTAGGATATTGACAAGGTCCTTGATGACGGATTCTGGTGCGCCGTGGTTCGAGATGTACAGAAATCCGACGGAAACTAGGGCATGATGAAGTCGTTTGAGGAGTTTAGGACGGGATTCTGGGGATGATGCGAGAGAGAGGTCGATTATGGGAATTTCGGAGAATGTGTGGGATGCCATTGTTATAATACAGAGGTATATGCGCACTCAATGGGTTAGATAAAGATGTCCTTGTGAGCTAAAATAGCCATAGGCCAATTTTCATTCGACTATAGTGCAAGAAAGGTTGTATAATCTTGAGGGCCGTCCCCATGATGGTGTGAGAAATATCCGAAGTAGTAGCTGATCTTTCGCGGGGTGCGAATAGCAATGCCCCCTCTTAGAGTCGGCACAGCAGATAGGTTCATCGGTTAGAAAGCGCCATTCCAATTCAACCTGGCACAATTCTAGCGTGAACCAATTAGCCTAGCCAGAGCAGATATGAAAGTCAAATAACGAACAGTTACAACTGATAAATATGTACTGTACTCAGTTGCCTGACGAACCATATACCTGACCCTCCAGTACAGGGTAGTTAGGCATCCAGAACATTTACGCTGATTACATAGTACTTAAGTAACTACAGATAACTAGATTAAAGACAGATCACAGACCTCACTTGAACAGGATTCCCTGCCTTCTTTAAGCATCATACCTCTTTTCCTTCTGTGATCTTCTTCAATCCGGCCATTTTTTCTTCTTGTCTCAGTACAGTACCTCACCCACCAAGATGGAGTCCCAGGGATAGGCAAAATCTTTCTTGAAAAAATCTCCCATTGGGCACTTTCGCAGCTACGGGAAGCCATGGACTTGGGGTTTTGTGATATATCGAACTGTCTACACTCTAGAATCCGACCAAATCTGGGACTCTGTCATATCTAAACTGGAAGTGTACATGTTTCGAGACATTGACCGGCCTCTGTGGTTCCACTTCGACCACCAACCCCCGCCAACTTGGCGTCCACTAGATCCCACTGTGCATTCTGAGATCCGCGAACATCTTCAGAACAAGATTATGAGTGACAGAGCGGAATATGATGGTTTATCGATACAAGGTTTCCGTGCGAAGTTCAAGAAATTCTTGAAGCCCACCCCCGCCTCGCCAGGCTCGCCGCTCATGGTGTTGGATAATGCTTGTTTGATGGTGAAAAACGATGCTTGTCTGATGATCGATGAGGAGGTATTACACTCAATTCGCGATGCACCGACACCCACAATATCCATACCAGAAGGCAGGGACAGCATCACCAACGTACACCCGTTCATCAAGATTGTGAGCAGGTCCAACAGCGTTGAGGATGGCAGCGACGCGTGGATGAAAGCGAGCATCAACCTGCTTTTCGATATATATCCTCAGGAAATGGAATTCCTCTTTCCCTATTACGATCCACAGACAGGCGAGCGGGATGTGTATGAGGGCCAGATGTACGGACATCGAGCACCCAGTAAAATGCCTAAAACACCCAAGCCTCCGGTAGATACCATGGATCTTAAAACGCTTCGTGAACAGTTGGTTGATGGGTATAGACAAGTTGGCATGGAGGTGCCTCTGGAAGTTGCTAGGTTTTGGGATGAGAGGGCAAATAGTCCATCCCATAATAGTTAGGTAGAGGAATGCAACATATTGTGCTCAGCTCAATTGTACAGCAGACTGTTAACTACATGGTCTGGGTAAAAATGAAATTTGATTTTCAACTAAGAATTTGACTGCTAGCACCAGTCAGTTATTATTACTTGCTATACTTGCTGTACTAGCTGCCAGTCTAACATGATAGCCAGATGCAAATCTGTCTATTAATCTGCCTAACCTAGTTATCAGTGTCATGATAACTAGCAGAGGCTAAGATATAGTATGTATCAAGAATTATAGCACTACTTTGTAGCTCAGCTTGCTTTTTGTATGAACATACTATCATCCTTGATATTTGTTTTCTGGCTTTTCATCACTATAAAAGCATTTGATGAAAAATACAATAAAAAACCACTAAACCTATGAATGATATCACTTTACACGGTCTACTCATATAAAACACAGTGGTTTGGCAACAAGTAAATGTATGCCTCTTATTCTTTTATATTTTTTATCCTTTTCAAAACACAAGCTAAGGTTTGCAATGTCCAATGAAAATAAGCGCAAGCGAAGTAAAATATTTACAAATAGCCGCCCCATTGCGAAAACATGGATCAAGATTCAAGGTCGTAAAGGTGGAAGAGGAATGTGTGGACAAGGACAGAAGGGAAAGTACATCTCACACATATCCCTTTTAGGGATGGGTACAGCAAGTTTGGGGGAGTAGGGTGGTGGAGGTAAAGGAAATATACTCTGAAGACGACTAAGAGGTAGACGACAAATAGAACAATATTCTCCACTAGCAGATAAGAACACCTCATCCAAGGAAAATAAATGACAAGAATAAGGCATATATGAAAAGCGTTTCAGAATTTTGAGGTGAAGAAGCACTCAACCAAGCCTTACCGGAAGTCTGGAGGCCCTGGCAACTTCTCAACTTGTGTAGCACATAGCGCTATGGGAGGGTGGATAGACGGTTTATCTATGGTGGGCTCCCGTTGCTGAGGTGTCACACATGCCCAACTATGACCTAAGGGTGACAAGGACCCTACGCCATTCCGGTATGGTGGGAGTTTATTGCGAAATGGGGTATCACACATTGGCCTTGGTACAAGTCCAGTAGAATGCGCAACCAATGGAGGGGAACCAAATTATGCACCCAAAGCAACGAGATAATTCTATATCCAAAGCAAGCATAGGCTAGCCTATTCACAATGCTCTGGTGAGAATTCCCCGGTAATTCGCGCTTGAGCGCGTTTGATGATCTATGACTCGGTGATCATACACATGATATTACTGGTCGACGAGGAACCCAGAATCGCTCCGTGAAATCATCACGGCAAAACAGCGGCACGAAGCAGTCAGATGATGAAATAAGTGGGGGGTATATCGGGCGCCGAGAGATTTTGACTGAGACCAGCTAGGCCTCACAAGGCAAAGTGAAGTTATCAAGGTTAAAAGGCCTATGAATCAAACTTTGGCGCCATCGATTAATTATAAAGGAAGGATTGCGGACGGGAAGAAGGCCGTGTAATCGTCGGACTGCACACGGTATCGTACATCAAGATGTTAAGCGAATATCCAAGGGGAGCAAGGCTGGCTGACAGGAAAAGGATGTGGAGGCTAGCACTGGTCATTGCGTCTTTTGCGAGGCTTCCTTTGGGGAGGGACCGCTTGGTTAACATTGTCGATTAGGGATTGATGGCTACGTTCTTGACCAATACCCGTGTTACCATTAACCAAGCCATAACCGTCATTCGAATGTAGATACTTCGTCATTGCGTACGGACCGGTAAAGGTCGATGGTGAATGCAGTAATGTAGAGTTGTTATGGATAGCAGGGGTTGTCTGTAATCTTGCATTGGCAGGCCTTGCACCCGTTCGCGATGAGCGCGGCCTGGATGTTTGAGGCGGAGATGATTGGGTACGGACAAGCTGACTCCGTTGGCTAGTTGAGGATTTCAATATGCTCTGCCCATCGGTTGTGCGCTCTTCACGGCGTCCGAAGGACTCAACTCCCTCCTTGAGGCTGTGAACTATAGTCCAATGTTTAAAAAATTCCTCGACGGATGGAAATTGCTCCCCACAAGCTGGGCACGGACCTGGGGGCTTCTGATCAAGTAGCTGGCAGTAACGCCCAATTTGGTCCGGAGAAAATTTCTTGTTGTGCTTCTTAAGCGTATGCTCATTTAATTTGTCTGGTCTTCCGTATGGCTGCGTGCCACATTCTGCTGGACAGAAATATGCCTTGGAGGGGTTGTCCACCTCCATATGACGCTTCAGGTCGTCCTTCTTGTTTGTCGAATAAGAGCAATCAGGGCAGGGGAAGCGCTTAGAAGGGCCAGACGTTTTCTTTTTTTGTTTCCCACAACTACGGCTACTTTGCGCATAAGTAGTGGTTAGTTCGGTAGTGAGAGCTGGGTCGGCTGCGGGAGGTCGAGGCGAGCGTTCCAATCTTCCAGGATTTTCATAGTAACAACTAAACCATTGCAAAAAAGCATCTGGTGGCAGACCAGTAAGTAGGACCAAGCCCTGTATACACTGAGTATCAGGGGAATGGCCATGCTCAACCACGACCCAACAGAGTGCCGATGCGTACCCATTGGTCTCTACCCTATTAGCCAACCCAAGGTCTGTCTCAGCCAAACTAGGAATTGAATCAGGGACAAGCGTCGGTTGCGCAGACGAAAATTTGTTTTGATTGAGGATGTTGTTTGGGGACGCTGGATTTGTAGCAAAGGCTGGAAAAGGAACTGGGCTCAGGAGGTCGCTCTGGTCCCAATCAGGGCCGCCGAGAGGGTCTTTGAGCTGTTGATCTGACTTGAAGCCTAGGGAGGGAGAGTATCTAGCCTGGGTGGCCTGGTTGAGGTTAGCAAAGTACTTGACAAGTCCAGAGGAAAGTATGCGTATGTACATGTACATACTATCAATGTAGGGTCGTATGGAGGTGGATAGTGATTGAGTTCCCCATAGCTTTCTTGGGTACTTGCAGACGGGAAGTCGAGGTGTCGGCTTGCCGGTGAGACTGTGCGAAATGAGTGTACCTCAAAGCTTTGAGGTGGTAAATCGAATACACGGGGATCCATTGTCCCTGTCCCGTCAGAGTCAGCACCGAAATATGGGTCCATCTTTCTGAGGGCCTCGCTTGCGGCGGCTGGAGCGATAAAGCACAGATCCCTCCTGCCCTAGTATAAACGCTCATCAATGAGGTGATAGATCAGGTGGAGCAGCGGGACCTCTCCTTGAGAAATGAAGGCTGATAAGGAACCGCAAAGGTCGCATTTCTGGCAATAATGCACCTTCAACGAGTAGTAAATATCAAATTATCAACATCAAACACAAATACAAACCACAACCTTCACCTTCACCTTCACCTTCACCTTTTAGCAGCTCTAAGCCACAAAAAAATAAAGAAAGGAAGATGAGCAGCTGTACGGTGAGCAGGTTATTAAGCATATTAGCTTAGGGCCCGGGGGAGGATGCTTAGATCCAGCCTTGTGGAATGAGGGGAATCCATTGGGCATCACAGAACCAATCATGGAATCACTACGTCCTTGGGCCCAATGGCGCATGGAAAGCAGCGAATCTCATGGGTGGAGAGCATCGTTTCGCATACAGACTGAGCAGACACTGGAGGATTGCCAGCAGGTCAAAGATGCGGACGAGGGCGAAAATGAAGTCGCGAGAGATGCCCCGCTGTCTACGGGGAGGTTGAGAGGGTGGCTAGGAGTTACATAACCTGGATCTACAGATCGATTTCCCTTTTGAGTGCCGGACGATGGATGATGTAATCCACCTGGTTGCGGTTGTTCACGTGACCTAGCTCACCGCCTGAGTTCTCGCGTTGCTGGGCGAACCATCTCGCAGGTGAGGCATCCAACCAGCGTGTCTGGAGTTGCGGCGCCCTTCCTCCCTTTGCCTTCATCGTGAATATGTGCTCAGGCAGACATGAAGGCTGGTTTTCCTGCATCAACAGGGTTGTCCCCTCTGGTTGGATAAGTGAATCGTTGGACCAGGAATTGCCCACATTGAGTCCCTCCCCATCAGGATTGAAGTGCTGCATCGGACAGCCATGCATTGGACATAGGACAACCATATCTGCCATGCGATCCGTCATCATATTCCAGTGAAGGCACATATAGCCCTGTCGAATGGGGTCTGTCAAGCCCTCACCTCACGACGTCGCGATCCCAGGCCCCAGGACGCAAACACCACGCAGATTTTTCACTTGTCTCTCGTTGGTCCTCATTCTGCCTTCGAAAACCTCCACACATACCCCTTCGGAGTCCGCCGCTTTCTTCGCCCTGCACACACAGTCAATTCGACGCGTCAGACATTCTTGGGCAGTGGAATTGTGCATACGTGTCAGAGTTAGCTGCTGCTGAGTGGCGATTCCGTCCACGCTGTTCGCGTTATTTGTAAATCGCGTCCATGTTCTCGTTGCCGCGTCGGCGCACCCTATGTATCTCATTAGTAATGGCCTGATCAGGCTGTCAAGCAATATTGGTTTGTAAATTTTGATCAAAGGGAAAGGAAAAAGAGCCGTTGGGAGGATATGCGGCTCAATAAATACAGCTGAAGCAAAAGCGAGGAAATTGAGCCTCAAAAGGGGGAAAATGTCGCACTTTAAAATACTCAAAAATTCAAGGCTTCATGCGCTGATTCCCCTTAGGGTCCCCACAGGCAGCAGACACTATGTCAGGAGGACAATTCTAACCAAGAGCGGCATCATGCTGTATAAGAGTTGGGTCCAGCCCTGTAATTTTCGCAGTTAATCCGTGGGGGATGCCCGAAAAACGGGGTAAATCTAAGAAACTGATAGGGCACGTACGATGCGCCTGCAGTGCTTTGTTTTGTTTTACTTTCATTATTGATGAAGTGGTCCTTTGCCAATGAGTTGTTCTGTGCCGTGTTGTTGGTTCCGTCTGACGCCACAGCAAACAACCATGCAGTGCCCAATCTTTTAGGTTTTGACTACTTTCTTGCAAATGAAGCACAATGGATATGCTTAATTTGAAATTTAATTGGAAGCTAATATATTTTAAATGAGCCCTGATTTAAATTATTGTTGCCCTGATAAAGTTGAGAGAGTATATTATATAATGGACTACGAATATGCTATGAAGCCACCAATTCCAACATAGGATAAGATATGAGCATTGCTTGATATGGTGTAACTACTCATCCAGCATCCACTTCAGACGAATGTCCAGTAATTATTAGAAATGCCGTAGGGTCGCAAAGATGGAGTGGGCAGACATTCTGCATGCGGGCCCGATGTGGGTACATAGTATACATATGTCCAACAGCGGAGCATCCAAAATCCGCGCCAGGTCATATATATCACAGGGTAAAGTAATAGGTCCGAAGGCACCAAGGAAGAGATAAGCATAAGGATTTATATGGAAGTAGGAGCCCTCAACCGGGGTCTCAGACAAGAGTCATGGACTCTCCCCTCATCCGTCCTTCTTGTGCCAATTAGCGTGGGTTTTCTGCCACAGTAATTGAGGCTTACAATTGGATCTTTTGCTTCACCACTAACTTTGCCGTCACAACAAAAGGTCAAATAGTCCAATTGTAAGCCTCAGTTGCTGTGGCAGAAAAGTTACGCTAATTGGCACAAGAAGGACGGACGAGGGGATAGGTTATATAGCCATATAACATGACGAATCAGTGGGACTTCCTAGGGGCTGATAGTAGAATATTTAGCCTCTTCCACCAGCCGATGTCATTAAGACGTTTGCCTAATATAGATGCAAACCATGAGGCAACGTATCGGGAAGATTGGAAGCAGCGGCGCCATAGGCATAAGGCTGTTGACAACGCCTGGGGTATGCAGATCCTGTATAGGATAAATCCTGGTAATAGTTCGATTGAAGGCTTGTATGGTTGTCACCTGGCCCTTTGTGTTGATGGAAATTGTTCGAAGGGAACTGTAAGTCGTCGAGTCACTTTATAACCGAAGAGTTCCAATTGGTCATGGCGTGGATATTCCCTGCTTTCTGTGCTATGCTATGAGATGATGGGCTTCAGAGAGCCGGTTAGAGAATATCAGTATATACACTTCAATAATGGCAGTCAATCCGGGATAGCAAGCCCAATGTTGAGTGAGAGAAGAGGCATGCCTCGAACCTCGAGATCACTTACTGTTAATCACCCCAACAGCGCAGAGAAATATGGAGAAATCAGACAGTGACACGGCATAATTCCCCCAAAAGAGACACCATAACATAGCCAGGACGCCCACAAGGCATCTGATCATATTAAGACGGCACTCGAAGGAAGAAGATTTGCAATCACATGGAAAATGGAGCAGCGACGCCTCAATAAACTGTACTCTAACTTGGGGTAACTGGAGCTTGCGAGACTCTTTGGGGAGGGATACTGCCGTCCTAGTAAAGTATGCCTGCTAGAAGCCGTTTGCAAGGTGAGCGAGCTTTGAGGACCTCTCATAATGCTAAATACTTGAGATGTCAAGATAGAGCCGCCCATCTCCAAGCTTCTAGAAATAACAAGTGGTAAACCACAAAAGGTTGATAGTATAGGCAACAGCAGGCCATATGAGCAGGCGCCCAATAAAAATGCGTTGTAAGAACAATGTTAGCGACGCCATATTGCATAGTACTGTCCCGCACGGCAGGATGCAGAGGCAGTCATATAACCAACCCAAGGACCTGGTGCTCTCTGGAAAGAAACTTGAAACAAACAGCAAAACTCCCGAGAGATATTGCACAGAAAATGAAGCGTCCTAGAGACAAGGAAGCAACGAAACAAGCAGCAAATGAGGGATTCCATAGGTCAACTCACATCTGAGTGATCTGCACTAGAATTTCGATGATGGTAAAACACAGCCTGAACGCTGTCCTCATATCATGGAAAGCTCCAGCCGTTGAGTTTGCGATTCGGACCCACTTTTACCTAGGGGCTTGGCCCAGAAATCCATCGTGACATCATCCACCCTCAAGGACCGCAACACTGCTGAGCCATATTGACTTTGTGGTGACAACGTGGTGGCAGCGGCATGCTATTTTTCCCGTATGGAAATTCTACGATAACCAATTGTATCACTACGGGAACGCTACAGTTGTGTTCTCCAGCAAAACTGTATATCTACTGTAGCAAGAGCGTCACAGTTACCCCGTGGTGACAGCGGCATGCCCCTGTTTTACCCATATGGATAATACATCCTTGGAACGCGGTAAACCCTAACTAACGATGACTGGAGAGTATAAAACTTGATGACTCCCTCCAGCCCCAACACTGTTGGCAAGGTCAATAATTCTCCTGGCTCCACAACAACGCAGTGACAATCCTCTCAACTGCACATCAAACCTGCCACGCATCATTGACGTGCTGTGACTCTGAAATACTCCTAGTCAGAAAAAGCCTTCTCACACATGATGGCCTCTACAGAAGGATGGATATGAAGAAGTGTGAGAAAGGCAATACAGAGAACTTTACAGCCGATCAGCTGTCAAGCCCAGCAAAACAAATGAAGGATCGACCCTCAAGCCCAGCAAAACTAGTTAAGCCGTCTACACCACCAAATATTCGAACAAACGACTTATCACCAACTGTACACGAGCATCCTGCATCGGCAGATCCTCTTTTGACCCCTCCAAGCAAAGGCAGTGGTGAGGAACAGACTCTTGCTCGAGTTGGTAGAGAGCAAGAACAGACGATTCTAGAATGTCCTAGGATGGAGGATATGACCTATGAGGAGCTCATGGAATATGCTAGAAAGACAGGTTGGAAGCCACCATGTAGGTTTTCCTTCTGCCCCTTCCTATCACAAAAATTCTCTCCTTTACACCTTCTTCTTATCTATATTTGTTTAGCTATGCTTTCCTGTAGAGCAATTCTTTTTGCTATAGCTTATCACAGCCTTCTCCTTGGCCCAGAGTTATTTCCTGTACTGACACAATACAGGGTCAGAAAACCAGGACCATTACAAATCACTGAATTTGATATTGAGGAGATGGTGTATGGCTCTGCTGAAGAGTGATCTACTGTTTGCACTACATGCATACTCATTACTGTAGCCTCATGTGGCATGTGTCCAACATTTCTTTGTTCAGATTGGGCTATGTGTCAGTGGGGAGAAGTAAAATAACTACTGGTATTAAAAATACAGACTTTGAAAAGTGCAAGCAATTAGTTTGCAGTGGCACAGGAACATGCACAATCTTTTCCATTGCTGTGATTAGAAATATTTTCAACTATAATAATGGCATGACCATTAGAGACACTGGCTCACATGGAGTGGTGTACAACAAGGATAGATTTGTTGTTGATTCCACTGCAAAGACTACCTTATTGCTGCAGGATTAGATAGAGGAAAGGGAAGTAGAAGTAATAGAATAGCTATTCTATAGTCCTGACCTCATTTAAAGTCAGTATTAGTACTTGCCTAGATTAGCCAGAGGGTACTGTCAGAGAATGACATCTATATGCAGATAATATATCTTGTATACTATAGACATCTACTTGCTTATATCTTCTAAGGGCTAGCAGTTAATTTTTTCCTGAATGAGACCCTACAGTCCCTATCCTTACCTTTATCACACTTCGCTATAAGTACATGAGCACATCCCTTACGCCTTAACCCCATTGAATATTACTAGAAAAAGCTGAAAGAATTAGTATACATATTTATACCCCATCAGAACTGCTAAATCTATCTAAGAATTCTGAAGCTACTAAGAAAGCAATACTTACAGCTATTAAAGAGGTATAGGAGCTGATTCTAGGGTCCTTTTTCAAGTATTAATTAACAGTACTCTGTATGCTGCAAAGAGTTGACGCTGTTATTTTAATGGCGGGCCAATACTTTTGAAGAGTCACTGTAGCGCTTGAGGCTTCAGCCGTCCAGTTAGAGTTTGTGGTTCGGACCCACTTTTACCCAGGGGCTTAGCGCCGAAATCTAAACAAAGTACATCACGTTTGCGACAAGAGGCTCAAGGAGATCCCGATTATTATTATTATATTATTATATTATTATTTTATATTTTTCGTAGGCTATGTAGTCTTAGAAAATGATAGCCACGCTATCCTAATATTTTCTCATATAAAATGTACCATCCTTGGTGGAAAGGCTGGTAACACCAGTCTCAAGGGTCGGAGGCTTTCCAAGGAGATCCCGACCAGAACAAGCAAAGAAATGAAAACGCTTGGTTTCAAAGGGCCACCTTATTGCAACTATAGCAATGCCATATTCCACACGGCAGAGCAAGGGCCACAATATTTGCTACATGCAAACGAAAACCCTGTGACATGGGTCTTGATGAGTGTGTTTGCGGGGGACAAGGCACGATGCCTTATTGGTCAGCGCTTGCCGCTCAGGCATAGCAAACCGCAACGCGGATTCATATCTGGGGTTCGCTGGATTGAGCAGTCAAATAGGCAGAGAATGCCACAGAGGCAGGCAAAATGTTTGCAAAGCAAGCCGCTGTGAATCTTCTCGTTTCTCTTGCAGAGCTTAGTCCTCTAACATTATTTCTGGTAGTTATATCATTGCCAGTATGAGGCGGCGCGAGGGGTGCGGAGCCTCTCATCGAAACGGCAGAAGAAGCAAAATCCAGCCCCGCAAGTACCTAGCCCGCCTGCGCAATTAAGCCTTAGCAACGGGGCTTCGAGCGGCCACCAAAATGCTGCACTGGAATTGGCAATCCGGAAGCATTTGGATCAACTTTCAGATGATGAAAAGGATGCTTTTCAAAATGCGGCGATATCTTTAACGGAAGACGGCCTGCTGGATCAGGTCAGGCACTTGGATACAGATCACAAGGCAGTATCTGTCTTTCGCCATCGTGCCGAGCAGATATCCAAGCTTTTCAGATTCCTTGATTTGTTTATGGGCGGAATTACTGTTAGCATTCAACACTCTCCCGAGATATCTTCGCTTATTATTGGCGGTATACGGCTTGTGCTAGATATCGCACTTCGATGTGTAACATACTTCACAAGATTGACCGATATGATATTACGGCTGGCAGATCACCTCGAGCCGCTGGCGAGACATGGGAAGACTGGGCATCCAAATATTGTTGAAGCGACTGCTGCCGCATATGGTGATTTGTTGAGGTTTTGCCAGAAAGGCCGCGGCGTATTCTCGCCCCTTGAGGATGGAGCACGGAAGTCGTCTGTATGGACTATGATACGTGCGCAGTGGGATCCCTTTGAGGAGACTTTTGGCAGTATAGAATCAAATTTTCGACATCTCTCGAAGTCCTTGGTCACTCTGCCATCGCGTTACAGTTGGATAAGATGACAATAAGGGATCAAAGTGAGCATACGGTTCTACGTGCAATATGTTATTTATTGGTTGAGAGTGACCAACACATCACAGTTGAGAAAAAACACAACTTTCTCACGTGGCTCTCAGCCCCTGACTTCGAAAAGCGGCACCTGGATATTTATGCCAAAAGGCATCCGAAAACTGGCGACTGGCTGTTAGCTACCCAGGAATTCAAAACCTGGTTCGATAGTTCGGGATCCAGTTTGCTATGGCGTTATGTAAAACGTGAGTGTCTTGTCCCTCTAGCGTAAAGAATGTATACTTATGCGTATGTTACCTGTCGTTGGAAAATCTGTACTTGCGTTCGTCTCTCCTATATATACGTGGTGGTACAAAGCTGACGTCAGAACAGGTCCAATGTCATTGAGCATATATCAGTAAAGTATGCCCTGCGTGAAGAAACCGGTATTTCGTATGTTTACTACGATTATCGAGACCAAAAACTAACAGATCTCTCACTCGTCATATCTGGAATCATGAAGCAACTCTGTCAGTCATTAAACAGGATACCCGAGTGGCTGCTCAAGCAGCGGAATAATTGCCATACACCATCAGCAGCATGCATAGTGGAGTCATGTTGCAAGTTGTCTCAATCCTTTGATCGAATTATCCTGGTTGTCGATGCCTTGGATGAATGCCCAGAAGAGGAGCGCCATAACATCATAGACTTCCTCCTAACGGTGGCGTAATCAGTCAGTATAAAAATATTTATTACCAGCAGGAGGGAAACGGACATACTAGCAGCATTCCAAGGCTCAAACGTGCCGAACATTGAGATCCAAGCGTACTGCGTATTGGACGATATCAAAAGCTTTGTTAGTGATGAAGTCAAGAAGCTGAGGCAAGGGCTCAGCGGGAAATGACTATACCTTCAGGATGACGCTCTTGAAGATGTAATAATTCATTCTCTGGCCGACAGATCAATGGGGATGTAAGTCAAGATTCGTCTACCAAAACTAAGTTACGTCATACTAACCGCGAGAAAGGTTCCTTTGGGTCAAGCTGCAATTAGACAGTCTCTGTCGGGTTAGCAAAGCTCGTCAAGACGCACTGATATACGACGCATTGAACCATCTACCTCGGGGTCTGGATGAGACTTACGCGCGGATCTTACACCAAATAGAAGACTAGGAAGATTATATGCAACAACTTTGCCTCGCAACTTTTATGTGGGCTTTCCATGCGAAACGTCCACTGTCTGCGAATGAGCTACAGCATGCTATTGTAATCAACGAGTCTCAGGCCTTGCCGAACACTAAAGATCCCGTGGAGCGCAATGTTATCTTGGACTCGTACAAGGATTTAATAATCATCGATGACGAAATCGTTCAACCACTGCACTATTCTGTCAAGGAATTCGTGATGAGCTATACCTTTAACAACGACAATTTAGCTCTCGTTCAAAGCCTCCGCGATGCAAATGAGTGGCTCACAGTCGGGTGTCTCCTCTATCTTCAGCGCGCCCCTCTTTATGATGGTCCAAAAGTCGATTCAAACTCTCTGAAAAACCTACTCTGGCATTTGCCCTTTATTCGATATGCTGCCTCGGTACTTCGACATCCATGTGGTCGATGCCCAGAATAGTAGGGATCTAATCGAAAACCACATATATTCGATTCTCCAGGACCAGAAACTCGTTGCAGCGTTCTTACAAATAAGGCACTTAGGTCCGACTAATTGGAGTTATAGTTCTGCAGTCCATTCAACACTCTTCGTCGCCGATGCAAGCATAGCTCTTTACTCAACCCAACTCATCAATGTGCCATGGATTCGTGAGAAGTATGACAGCGACAGTGTTCCAGATTGTGCAGTTCATCGAGCAGCGGCCGCTGGGGACCTGGACGCTGTTTTGGAATTATACTCTCTTGATTATGGAACCGATGAACCGGACGAGCTCGGTGTTTACCCTCTTTACTATGCTTGCGAAGGCGGATGTGAGACGATTGTTACTTTCTTTCTAGCAATGAAAATGGAAGTTAATGTGTGCTGCGGATTTTACGGCAATCCATTGCAAGTAGCATCTTTTCATGGCTACAAAAATATTGTACAAATGCTCCTTGACGATGGTGCCGACCCCAATATCCAAGGCGGTTACTACGAAACGGCTTTGCAGGCAGCTTCCTCTAGAGGACATCGACAGACTGTGGAACTCCTTCTTGGATCTAACGCAGATATTAACATTGTGGACGGATATCATGGGACTGCCTTGCAGGCGGCAGCTTCACGTGCCCATGAAGACATTGTTCAGATGTTTTTTGAACATGGAGCAGATGTCAATCTGCAGGGTGGCGTCCCCGGAAGCGCTTTAACTGCAGCTTCCGGAGCGCAGCATAAGAGTATAGTGAGGATATTACTTGATAACGGAGCGGATGTCAATATTTGGCAAGTGCTCAACTGCCCTTGGATGGGCTGCGTTTAGGGGTTCTGAGGACATAGTGAAGATGTTGCTCGAGAAGGGAGCAGATGTCGATGCCTATGGTGATTCATTTTGGGGGACTCCTCTCCAAGCTGCAGCATTAGGAGGCGACGAGAGCATTGTGATGATGCTGCTTGAGAGAGGGGCAGATGTCAATATTCAGTCCGGGCATGACGGCTGTGCCCTCCAGGCGGCGTCAAGTGAGGGCTACGAGAATATTGTG
>PDNA01000293.1:0-27030 GCA_002573605.1 Polytolypa hystricis UAMH7299 | reverse complement strand
ATAATATTGAAAGGACAAGATCTAATACAGTGCAAAAAGTGCTGGAGATGTATATATAAATTGATTCACTTAGTAGGCTAGTATTGTATTTCTGACATATAAATGCTGACATAATTATATTATATTATACTATACTACTTTGGGATAGTTCTACTGGTGCTGATGCCAAGACTTGAGCCCATGGACTGGTCCAAGCCCAACCCATGGGCCTTACAAACCCGTGGGCCTGGCCCATGCCTAGGTCGTGGGTTTGGGTCGGGCTTGGGCCGGCCTAAAATTCCATGGGTTTGGCCCAACCCATCTATACGGAAGTCTAACAGGACTGTTGGTAATTCCAAAGAGAACTACCTTGTATTTGTAAGAACTGTAATAGGTGTAGAAGGTGGTTAGATTCTCTGATTTTGAATCCATTCTAATGCAATAGAATCTCTGATAGATGTCTAGCTTAGTAAAATATTTCACTTCATTGAGTCTGTCTATTAATTTATCAATGAATAGTATTGAGTATTTATTCTTTTTTGATATACTGTTGAGTTTCTGGTAATCTACACAGAACTGAAGCTTTTCTCTACTATAAGTAATAAGAATAGAAAATGTAAAAGAAGTGGAGCTTGGAATAATAAAGCTCTTGTTAAAATTGACCTCTAGATACTTTTTAACTGTCTCCAGTTTCTCAAGACTTATTTTGTAGAGTAGTGTATGATCAATATCTCTGATAGAATCTATCTCAGGTTCTAGGTGTATCTTATAATCAATGTCTTTTTAGAAAGAAGGCAGCTGATCAGAATTCTTCTTAGAGAAGACATTCCAGAATTCTCTATAACAATTAGGTAATTGCTGATCTAGCTCTTCCTCTTTATTACAGTTCTCAGCACCTGCAATAGCTCTTCTTTTACTTTTCTTTTCCTTAATAAAGCAATTAATCTTATTCAGACTGGTGAAATAAGTTACTGACTCTTTCTTCTTTATATATCTGTAGTAAACAGCAGTATTAATGAAGGCCATGTCAACTGCTATCCAGAAGTCTGCTTTCTTCCTTGAAGAGGAGGAAGATAGAGGTTCTTTGACTTCTAGTTTTATCAGTTCTCAGCTTATTTTAAGCAAACTGTCCCTCCTATCTATTCTTTTATTTCAGGGAGCCAGGTATTGTATAACTCTATCTTCTTTCTTGAAGAGTTCTTCCCTTCAATCCACCTCTGCTTGGTGCTTAGAATTTGGAGAAGATTGTTTTAGAATTTGGGAAGGAATGACTATATTAGTCAGTTCAGAAATAATATCCTCTGACTGCTGGTCTTCAGGCTATATCAGCCTTCTGCTCTTCACATTTATCCAGATATCTTGCTTCTCTAACTACTTCCTTCCAATGATCAGCTGATGCTGTCCTAGGTCTGCCAACAATATAGAAACCTGTAGGAATCAGTATCTGTCCACCCAAAAGTGGAAAATGATAACATGGGTGATAGGAGAGCCTGATTGTCTATTAAATCCTTTAGTATTACAGGGAGTGGGTAGTCTTCTGAGACTAGTTTTCAAGAACCTAGCTACATCAACTGTCAATCTTGTATCAATAAAAATTAAACTATTTGCTCCAGAGTCTGCTAGGGATTTGATAGAAATACTGTATCTATTGAAAACTAATTTACTGTCTACAGTAAAAGATTGTCTGCCAATTAGAGCACTCAAATCCAATTCCTCTAAGTAAACTCTTAAACCTGAAATAGAGACCTCTCTCAGGCATCTTTATTTTCTGAGTCCTGCTCCAATTCCTTGACCTTAATACTTGACTACTTCTTCAGTTTACAGTCTCTTGCCAAGTGCCCAATTCCCTTGCAATGAAAGCAACATCCTTCCTTTATCAGCTTCTTTTTTCCTTTGTCAAGATTCAGGTTCAAGGTGGCAGGGGTTGTTTTAGTGTTCTGGAAGGAAGTAATAGTGGTAACATGGTTTTCATTGCCAGTGTTGGTATAGTTGGAGCTGTTGATAGTACATAGATTGATTCAGTTTCTGGGAGCAGCAGCTGCAATGGTGTTTAGTATATAGACTGACTTAGAGCAAAGCTCCTGGAAGTTCTTGAAAATAGGGGTAATAACATAGGCAGCTGTAATTATTTTTTGAAGTTTGTAAGATAATTTGCTATAGAAGTCATTCTTGTAATCTTTTTTCAGAATCTGAGCCTTGCCAGCCAGGTGCAAGAAGCTAGTAATAAACTTATAGTAATCATCTCTATTCTTTATAACCAGTTTATTGTAGTCATGCTTAGCAATCTCTAGATAATTTGGGTTGATATAGATTTCCTTCAAATAGTCTAGGATTTCCTCTGCAGTAGCATACTTTTCCAGATGATCCTGGCATATTCTAGGAGCTATGTGCTTAGCAGCTTCTCCCTTGGTACAATTCTCAATATAACATATCTTGGCCAGTTCATTGGAATAGTAGTCTGCATTGACAGCTATCTTGAAAACTATTCTGGATAGCCAATGCTCAAATTCCAGCTCTTTTTTATCTGACAACTGATCAGGGTCTGCAATCTTAGTAGAGCAAGAATGCCTAGCAACTCCAGCTGAACTTCTAAGAGGTGAAGCTCAGTTCTGGCTATTAACTAGAGCTTGAGTATATATATTGTAATATTTTCTATTTTCTTCTATCAACATCTTCACCTGTATCTCTAGAGCTTCTATCTTTTGTCTATAGGTGTCTCTGGCATATTGAATGCAAGTAGCATGGTTATTGAGCTTAGAAAACTCATACTCTAAATCATTGTAGACCTGGAATACATTCTCACTGACTGCCTGCTCAAACTCAATAAATGTAATGTGTGGTTTCCCCATTGAATGGGAAGAGATGTATTTCTATTCCTTGTAAGAGCTCTCTCCTTCAATAGATATACTTCTATTATCATCTCAGCTATCCTGTCTCTGCTGTTCATCCTGGTTTCTATCCTGGTTCCAGTTCTGTTCATTAATAGCCATGGTGGCTAGAGTATTTTCTTTTTTGTAGCAATATGTTTGAGTATAACTAGAACCTAGTCCAATATATAAAAGAAAGATAAAGTATTTGATGACCTTAGTCTTATGTTAAGACCAAGCAAAAGAAAGAACAAAGAGGATTCATTCCCACTAGAAGTGCTTAATATGAAAGACTAAGGTAGTGGGAAAAAGGAAGTGTGAGGTCAAACATATCTATATACACAAAGGACATCACATGCAGGGACTAGCACATGACTGGGATTGCAAGGGCACAGCAGATCCTAACAGATATAGTTTAAAAAAAGCTGGATAAAGATTTTATTAAAAGTCTTGAATAAAGAAATCTCTATTCTTATTTCAGAAGCAAAATATATATTATTTCTTAGTAAAAGCTGTTTTAAAATTGCTACAATAATTGTTACAATAATTGCTATATTTACTAATTAATTCAAGAAACTGTTTATTTACTACTATTTATATTCTTGATTCTGATAGTATAACTCAGTATTTTAATAATCTTCAATATTATTATAATAAATATATTGTCTCTAGCTCTAACTATTTCTAGTCTGTTGATAGTCATTGCAAGCTTTAATTCTAGAGAATTGAAATATATACTACTGTTAATATCTATTTACAGTATATTATTTAGATTTATATAGGTATTAGCAGTTGTACTGCTATTACTATTCTGAAATAGTATTTAAATTCTATCAAGACTATTAGTATTTTCTCTTAAGTTATTCAATCTGATTGAGGAATTGAGACTTTAATAATAGCAGGAGCTCATTTCAAGCTTTATCAAGCTATTGATCTAAATATTTTTCTTGATACTTGTTATTACTTTGGAACAAGTACTGCAAATCAATAAATTAAATCTTGATAGAGTCAGCTTACAAAAAGTACTTTATATTATTGAAGAGTAAATTAAATTTTTTTTAATTAATTACTATATACTAATTTTTATTTAGAATTATTTTCTTAAGCTCTCTAGAAATAGTCTTTATCAAAATTCCTCTTGTACTGATTAGATTGCTTTTATAGTAATATATATACTTATTCTTTATAAGCAGGTTATACAGTTTTCCTGTTTATAAAATATTTATACTATTTACTACCAGTTAAACTGTTTAAATTATATATCAGGTCAATTTTATATGCTTTATTATTACTCTAATAAAGAAGTCAATAATTATAGATTTCAGCTAGATGAAAATCTTCTATAAAAATTAGAAAATAAATTTAGAGATTAAAGTATATTCTTTATAACTATTATTAATTATTATATTGATTAATATAAATATATAATAAATATTAACAAATACCTCTCTACTGCAACTAAATTATAGTATTATAATTAACTTATTGAACTGGAGTATTCTTTGGAAAGAATATCAGTAGAAGAAATATTTCTAGATAGTATATAAGTTTATTATTAGATTTATTTACAACTGCAGAGATTGATTTAAGAGTATATAATATTAGAACAAGAGCTAATACTAAAAGATTGTAAGAAGTTTACAGGAGCTTAGAACTGGGTATCTATATTTATTAATATTTCAAATATTGGTAGTATTGATATATTTATAAAGGGAAAAGATGAAAAAGCAGTGAATAAAGATTTTAAATTAGCTAGCTAGACTTAGTTATTTTCTGTACTCTCAGAACTAAGTTCTATTTACTAGAATATTATTATTATTGAATCTCTGTATTATTGTTCTTGTAGTAATCTTTGTAATAATCTCCTCAGTAAACTTTGTAGTAAGTATCAAGGCATACTTTACAGCATGCTTTACAGCAGGTATCAGGGCAGGTATCAGAGCAGGTGTCAGAGCAGGTATCAGAACAGGCTTTATAGTAATTATTATAGTAATTTCTTTAATATCCTCTACAATATCTTTAAACTGCTCTAGTATATCTGATTCCTCTTTTAAAAACTTAATAATATTTTCAAAGTCCTTCTTCTCTGTCTCAGTGTTGAAATCAGAGAAAGATTGTTTGTATAATATAGCTTGGATCTTTGTAAGTAGTAGAGATAAGAGAAAATCTTTACTATTTAATTTTAAAGATTTCTGCTTGATAACTGGCTCTTTTTTAATTCTTGATTTTTTCTTAATCTGAACTGACTTGACCTGTTTCAAGTATCTTGTATCTGTCAAATCCTCTAATTCTGAATAGTATAATTTATTAATTTTGACAAGACAAAGATTAATTGTATATACAGAGCTAGATTCAAGAAATATAATCTTGAAATTAGAAAGAAGCTTGTCTAATTTTATTTACTAAATATCTGAATTTAGTAATATTAGCCCAGTTTTAGTATAAACAGCAGTAGTAACAAATATATTAACTAAATTAATAATTTAAAGAATTAAATATCAATAATTGAGCCTGTATATAATAATTTTAATAAAAGCTTTTATTGTAGTAAATATACTGTTAGAAAATATCTGTATTTGAATTTACTCTATAATATATTTATTATTAGACAGAGTAAAATATATAATCTTTATAAAATTACTTATAAAAATTGACTCAGTTTTAATAAGTATTCAGTTCTGTATTATTAAAATAACTAGTTCAAATTGTAATTATCACTTTTATTAGCTTTTAAAGAGCAGCAAGTTGGAGCTTATACTTGAAAGATGTTTTAAACTGTATACTGTAAATTAAAGAGCCAGTATAGAATTACTTAGTCTTTTATTTTTAAATTTGCTGAATAGTATTTTAGTATACAGTATTAATTATACTAGAATTTAGAATTTTAAAAGTATTCAAAGCAGGAGGATTCAGGCTATCTGAAATAACAATAATATCAGCTGAACTTTAAAAAGATATTTGACTTAGATATAGTAGTAGATTTAGATTTACTTAACTATAATAAAAACAGGCAATATCAGTGCAGTAATAGAGATTATAAGAAAAGTTAAGTTTCTTTAAACAATATTAAATCTATATCTTGAAAATGTAGGTATGAAATTGAATAAGAGAAATTATTGAAGATCAGAATTTGTGCAATAGTAATTACTATATTAATTACTATATTGTTACTAAGCTTTTAGTACTTTATTCTATAGATCCCTGACTAAGTTATTCTATATTTTATAATTATATAATATATTTCACTACAAACTTGATTACACTACAAACTTAATCAGCTATTTATATAATATTAAACTTTAATAACCCCTGGCTTGCTTAGCTTCACTAAATATATAATATATATATATATAACTACTAGTTCTAGATACTAATATAGAGATGCAAGCTTTGTCTAGGTATTATATACAGGCTCTGTATAACTGAAGTAAATGAAATTATATTTATCTAGTCTCCCCTGCCCTGGAAAGAAGAAAAGACAAGAGAAAAAGAGATTGTATATACTAGAAACTAGTTAATAACAATTGTAAAAGATAGTGTTGAATTATCTGTTATTAAAGCCCTTGAATACCTATTCCCACTCTTATTATCTGAGTTAATAATCTCAATTACCTCTACTGCACTCTCACTGTCTTGTACAGAGCAGCAGCTAGTATAATTATATTATTTGCAGTTACTACATGCTCTGCCAAAGTAGCCTGATAGCCAGTAATACTCTGAAAATAGATAAAGACCTGGATCACTGCAGCAAGCAATACAGGCCTGTATCTCTGGCCATCTCTGAAATTGGATAAGAATAGCATTTATATACAAAGACTGGTAGCTTAAAATCTGATACTTATTTATAGCACTGTGTACAAACAAAATATCTTGCCCTGAAAGGGCCAGAACTGCTCTAGCCTGTAGACTATAAATAAAAAGATTAAGCTGTTAACCAGCTATAAAAAGAGTACAATAGAGCTCTTGGAAGCCAGTGAGATTAAAAAATATAAAAAACCTATTGTACAAATAATAGTTAGCTTTATATTTTACTAGTAAATCAATTTACCTAAGTTTTGTATATTGTATATATATAGTAGATATAATAGTATATTGAAAAAGAGAAGAAAAAGAGAAGAAGAAAAAGAAAAAGAGAAAAAGAGAAAAAAATTATAGAATTTTAAATATAGTAAGTTATATTATTTACTGCAGTTATCTGGCAACTATATACAAGAATACTCTGTACAGAGCTAATTATAGTATAAGTATATACAAGCAGTATATTTAAAAGCCCTGTATATACTACAGTATTTAAGAATTTGATTTCTATATACAGAATTATTTATATCAATTACTAAATTCTCTTTATTCTTTTGTACAGAGTTCTCAGCAGTTACCTGTATAAAATTTCCAGTATTTTCTTGTATAAAGTTCTTACTAGCTATTTATATAGAATTTTTATTATTTCTTTACTCCTGTATATTTTCTTTATCTATTTATATACACTGAGCTGTACTTTTATAAAGAATATATATACTTTTTCTTTTCCTTTACTGTAACTGTTTTTTATTTACAGATTTAAGTTTTATATTTTCTTGTATAAAAAGAACATTTTTAACTAGAACTTTCTTATAGTTAAAAAAGAGCTTATTTAAAAATTGATTGATTGAATTTAAAAGAGATTCTATATAATATTGTATTTAATTTTGAAACTGTATTGCTTATCTTTGTATTTTTATAATATTTTTAGATATTTTTATCCAGAAGCTTTTAGAGCTGTATAAAGTAGTAGATAGAGAAGAAATAGAGAATTAAAGTTTTAATAGAACTGTTTGAAAATTGTATAGAATCAGTTCAGTAGCTTTGAATCTACTCTGTATAATTTACTCTGTAAAGGTCTTAAAATAAGTATCTTTATATAAAGTTAGGAAATCTAGCTTATCTATATAATTGATTCTATATTGTATTTAACTCTTAACTTTTTATCTGTATAAATACTTTAGAAAATTAAAACAGCTTATATTTAAAGGCTATAAAATATGAAAGGAGTGAGAAAGTATATATAGAAGAATAATTTAATTTTCTATACAATAAATATCAAATTTTAGAGTAGTATAACTTCTATAGCTGTTTATAATAAGTAATTAATATTGTTTCTTTGTACAGGGCTGAGTTTATCTGTTAAAAACTTCTTTAATTTAAAACAGTTCAAGCTTGTTATTAATCTATTTATTTTAACTATTTTTTATAATTCAGATAAATAGCAGGTTAATCTAGTTCTTATATAATAAAGTTGTCTTTCTTTTAAATATAATTATAGAATCTAGAATTTATTTTATAGTATTAATTTTATTTACTGCAGTTATTTATTTTCTACTTTCAAGCTATAATAATTTCAGATAATTTTTTTATTCAGAACTGATTATAATTATACAGATTGCAATTATTTCTATTACAAATTTAATTTTATCTATATTATATATATTGTCCAGTAGAATACTGTATTTTTTAATAATATCTTGTACAAGTTAGAACTACTATTATATAATTATTAGACTTTTACAAAGAGTATATTTATAGTTGAATTTTTGTATAATTTTGAAGTTGATTTTCTTATACTGTTTAATAAAATATATTATCTAATTAAGTTCAATAAATTCAGAATTTTTATCTTCTTATTTCTCAAGAAAGAGATTTACTATGCTTTATACAGTAGAAGGTCAGGGAGGAAAATTATATCTGTTAATAGAGATGATCCACTGCACAAGAGTAGCTTCTTTAGAAGATAATAGCTTGTACTTCTTAATATTTGCTGCAGTCTTGTTTGTATAGCCTAGTATATAATTGTTTAAGCTTGAATAAGGAATATTATACAGCCTGGCAGTGTTTTGCTGGCTTAGTTTCTGATTTTAAACAGCTGAAGCAGCTAAAATAAGGTGATTTGCATTTATAATTGCTGAATATATGAATATATAAAGGTTAAAGCTGTATTATTTTGATTGGTGTTCATTAAACTATACTATATCACATGGGTGGCTGATCAAGTTTGTAGTGTGATCAAGTTTGTGGTGAAATATGTTAATCTAATTCTTGGCTTACATAAGCTTTTTTGAGCTTTCCACCAATGATATATGAATAATATAAATTGGTGAGTGCTAATTGGGCTGTGGCTGCATGTGTTGTTAAGGTAATGTTGTTAAATTACAAACTCATTGAATTTTGGGAGCTTTGTCAATTTAGTCTGCTGTACTATCACTTTTAGTGATATTATGTTCTGAGATGCTTGCTAGCATTGCATCTACTGCAAACTACATGGCATAGCACTTCATTGAAAGCTAGCGAGGTGGGCTCCCATATGCTGCTAACCTTTTATGCTGATACCCTTATGCATGAATACACCGAGCTATTGTGCTTTCTGAAGGTCCTTTTGAAGAACCTTTGAAAATGACTTCCTTCCCATCTCCACTTTGGTTTCCAGGAAATCGAAATCCTTTGTGTTTCTTTGCTGGAAAATTGTGATATCCAGATCCAGTTTCTGCTGCCTTGCTCAATAGGCACATTTATATCGGGCCAACATCCATGCCGACCTATTTGACACATACTATGTATGGGCTATACTCAGAGAACTCACCTGTCATCTCCACGCCCATACGTCAAGAGGCACACCTTAATTAAGTCGCAACACTATTTCTCTCTTACCACCCCCGATCATCATGCTTAAACGAAGCTGCGACTATGGCCATTCAGCAGGCGCCCTTAGCCTAACGGGCTTAGAATACATGTCCGACGAAGAAAAAGCAGCCAGAATAAGCTCCGTCGCAAACGACATGACCGCTTCAATCATCTACATCGCCAAGCAAGCTGAAGCCGGGAACGTCACAGAGAAGCACACTGCACCCATATACGATTTTATCGACAGGGTATGCGGGACGGAAAAGAGGCAGAAGAAGAGCCTCTTGCGCGAGTTGGAAAGACAGGACGAACAGATTGCACAGGCGGTGAAACGGCATCAAGAGGATATCCGTGAACTGATGGCGTGTGCAAGTACTGCTATATTACGATTGAAAGCGAGGGCAGACAAACTGGAAGCAGAGCTTGAAAGGCTAAGAGCTCAAGATTCATCAAAATTTTCCGACAGTGACAATACTTGTCCTGGAGAAGCTGTGGTTCTTGAAAGGGACGAACCCTCTAAACGAAATGATGCGAGTATCGCCCAGTCCACTATTTAACAAAAGTCTATCCGGAAAGCTCGCAGACAACACGCTGTTTACGAGTGGCGACAATACAAGGATCCTTCGCTTTTCACGATAAGTACCGCCTCTAGAGTTCAACATACGCATTAGCGTTTATGATAAACCATTCTTCTTGATATTCCACCGGGAATGTGCCACCCAGTTAATGCAACACCTCAGGCCGTCTGGGCTTGAATCTTCCCCTTGATGGAAAATCATAAATGACAAGCTTCTGCAACATGGCTATGAAGTGATAATTTCGACGGGGTTGTGGAGAGGAGGTGGACATGCTTATTGGTTGTTCTCCCGTATAATCTTTCGTGGTTCTAGCTGTGAAAAAAGGAGATACTCCATGTGTACTAATCTGTACGATGGTCCTTGAAAATATATGCTTTGCGCTGGCTATGTCACTTATTTGCATTGTTGGTTTATTGGGTTGTTCTGTGTATACAATCCTTTTCATCCATAATTGTGCCTCTTCTATTCGTAGTTAGCATCTCAAATTGATCTCATGTTCAACCATAATCAATATCTATGCACCAAATAAAAATAAAATGTCTGATGACATGTATATCAAGTCTATTTTAAGCTTTCAGTAAATGACGTGCTTCGGCAATGACTCCAAGTCACATGACCAATTCTGGGATCAAAATATCTCCGAGGCTTTTCCACTATCAAAAAAGTAAATTTGCTGGTGAACTGACGGCGGAGTGGCGCCAGTAGAAATAGCAGCACGATGTATGGACGTCATTCCGTCAGTTCTCTCTATCCCGTGGCGTTGCACATTGAGCCTCGGCAAGTCAGCTTTTGCTTTTCGCCAGGCTAGAAATGGGTATTATGGATATAATTTCAATGCGAATGGGGGTGGAGCCGTTTCGGCATTTGGCCCATGTGAAAAAGAAAAAAAAACACGGACTTTGGCCATGGGTGGAATCGTGAAGGGGGAGGCGGATATTCTTCTCTTGTTGTTGTTGTTCAATTTCCTCTTAATACAATAGCTCTTCCTTCTTTGTCAAGCTAGGTAACTATCCAAACTCTTTCCAATCTTCAAATTTACCTCTTCCGCTACCCTCCCACTTCCAACAACTTCATAACGTAGCCCTTTGTCAACCCGTGGATATTCAGTCAAGATGAGCAAGGCTGGGGATTTCGACGCCGTGCGGAAGGATATTGTTGCCCAGTTGAAGAAGCCTGGATACGACGATGGCAGCGCAGGTCCTGTCTTCGTCCGGTTGGCCTGGTATGTTCGCGACCTCAGCAGCCTCCTTCAACCATTGGTTGCCGTGATTGACTAACATGACCTGTTTTCTTTTCTCCAACAGGCACTCTTCCGGCACATATGACAAGGCGACAGACACCGGCGGCTCCAACGGCGCAGGCATGAGATACGAAGCTGAAGGCGGCGATCCCGCCAACGCCGGCCTCCAACACGCGCGCACATTCCTCGAGCCCGTGAAACGCCGACACCCCTGGATCACATATGCCGACCTATGGACGCTGGCGGGTATAGTATCAATCAAGGAGATGGGTGGCCCAGATATCGACTGGCTGCCCGGACGAACAGATTACGTCGATGACTCGAAGATCCCACCACGAGGCCGATTGCCAGACGCGACACAGGGTTGTGACCATCTCAGACATATCTTCTACCGCATGGGTTTCAATGATCAGGAAATCGTGGCTCTCTCCGGCGCACATACCCTCGGACGCACGCACATGGATCGCAGCGGCTTCGAAGGGCCATGGGTAAACAACCCTATCCGCTTCTCGAACCAGTATTTCAAACTCCTCCTCAACCTCGACTGGAAGCCCACCACCCTCTCAAACGGCGTTAAACAATTCAATTACGTCGACCCGGACGTCCCTGATTACGAGAAGGAGGAGCCGCTCATGATGTTGCCGTCGGATATGGCGCTTCTCTCAGACCCAGAATTCTCGAAGTGGGTACACATCTATGCAGACGATAAAGAGCGATTCTTCGCAGATTTCGCAAAGGTGTTTAACAAACTGATGGAGCTGGGTATTCGGAGAGATGAGAAGGGAAATATCACCAACTCGGATAATCAGCTTGGTGGATATATTTCTGCGCCGAAGAAGAGTGATACCCCGACTGGACCGGTGAAGAGCAAGGCTATCAAGGCGCGCCTTTAAGTGTGTGTGTCATGTCTGTCGTTCTGTCGCTCTGCCATACTTTTTTTTTTTTTTTGTTTCTCCGTTTAGAGCTCGTCGATTGCTCCTTTTTTTTTTATACTTTTTCCTTGTGGGTGTTAGACCATAATAGACATAGAATAGAGAGGGATGGAGCAGTCTCTTGTTTGATACCTGTATCAATATAATTTAATCAAAACAGACAAAGATAACAGCTTCCAGTATGTGAGATTGTATAAACAGTGATTTCATACACACATTTTCCAAGCACTTTGCGACCTGCATGCTCCTATGAAAGAAAATAATGGATTTCTCTGCTGAAATACATGAATGGCTTCATCCCCTTCAACCATCCATCAAAGGCATATCTCAAAAAATAATCAGAAACACACAAAGAGGTAAAACTGCCAATGAATAGGAAGGGGAGATTCCTCTTGTTCTTTTATAAATGTTCTCTCCAACCCTAAAGTGCAGAGAAAGTCAAATTATGTGGGGAAATTGCCAGGATCCCTGCATTGTGCTAACAATATAGAGGTTTGCTCAGGCCTTGTGTGTTTAAATCCACTTGTTTAGTAGATACTCTGTTATGTATGTACTTCTGATCAGTGGCTATAGTCCTAGGGGTTGTGATGTATAGTGATTAAGAGGTCTTCATTCAGGTGTATGTATATTTCCATTTACTAAACATTTAGAGGTGTATTGATGGGAAACATAATCCTTGGGAGTCAACACAATGTAGGGATGAAGACATGGGATGATCTAATATAATCCACTACCTACTCATACAAACTATCTACTCATACACCTCTTTACTATTTGGTAACTCTATAGTCAAATTTCACAACAACTACAAAGAAAATTAAGGTAATTATATTAAGAGTTATTTCCTGTATATCTAGAGTATATACAAGCAGTATATTCAATAATTCTATATATACTACAGTATAGTGCTGTCTACTTTTGTAGTTGAAAGTTAGCTATTTCAACTATCTTCTGTTTCTATTTATTGATACTTTATATACAAGATAAACTTTCTTTAACTTCTAAAGTACTTTCTTGAACTATATATATATAATTTTTTTCTTATTTTCTTTTTTATTTTATATTTACAGCTTTTAATTTCCTGTTTTCAGCTGCTAAAATAGCAATATTGTATATTACTAATTAATATTTTTTAACTAGCTAACTTAGAGCTCAGTTAATTAAATTAAGTAGATTTTATATACAGTATTTAATATAATTTATAACTTTCTCAGTCTGCTGTTCTAATTAGTATATATTATAAAATATAACTATAGTTTAAAAGATCTAAGAGCTGTAAGAAATTCTTAAAAGAATAAAAATATATATTGTAGTATTAAATTATAAAAGAATTTTTTCAAAATTATACAAAACTAATTTAGCAGTTTTAAAGCTGTTTTTTATATTACTTTCAGTCAGAGCCTGTACCTGAGCTGTAGAATATAAAATTAAAAACTTTTTTTTATTAATATAATTAATTTCAAACTGTATCTAGTTCTCTATCTATTATCTATATATTATTTTTAAAAAGAAGAAGCAGCCAATATTTAATAATTAAAGAAAATAGAAAGAATAAACTAGTATATAAAGAATAATAATATTATTTTTAAAATAGAATTAGTTAAATTTAGTTAAAGTATAACTTTTATATCTATTAAGAATTAACAGTCAGTATTTATTCTTTATATAAAATAAAATATTTTTATTAAATATCTTCTTCAGCTAATACAAGCCTAGCTTGTCTATTATCCAGCTATTATTACTGACTTTAATTATTCAATTATTTAGTAACTTTTCTGTTTTATACTAATAAAATTGATATATCTTTTCTTTAAGAATAATTATTATATAAAGAGTCTAATCTGTAATATTAATTTCTATAATAATAATTATCTATTTTCAATTTCCAGGTTGAACTAGTTTTAAATATTTAATTCTTTTAAATTCAGTTACTATTTTAGCAGTATTAATAATTTTTATTTAAAATCTAGTTTTATTAAAGTTATAGATATTATTTTCTAGAATTTTATATTTTACAATAGTATTTTGTACAAGTTTAAATTACTTATAGATAATTTCAAAATCTTTATATAAAATCTACTGATAATTATATTTATATAAAAATTTAAATTTTAACTTAGAATAGCAGTTAATAAATTATTTAATCTAGTTAATATTAATAGTAAATAAAATAATAGTATTATTTTAATCAATAAATAAAAAATTGACTTTTTTTTATACAGTACTTACTTAAAGAAACTAGTTATATTTATTTATAAAGATTATCTACTGTATAAGAACTAACTCTTTAGTAGAAGTCAGTTTTTAATTTCTTATTTAAAATTTTTTTTTTATTGTACAGCTATATAGTTGGTCAGCTAGACTAATATAAAGAATTTTATATATATATACAGCAGCTTGAATACCTGAAATTTTGTCTTTATCTAATACCTGAATAGTCAATTAAACTCTTCTTTCTTAATAGAAGGCTTAACTGTCTTTTATTATTGACATTTTAAAGGTTCAATTGATGAATGCATTGTATGATGAAGTAGTGTACAAGTAGGTGGTTTGTATGAGTAGGTGGTGGATTACATTAGAAGGGCATATTACATAACAACTATTTATCTCTACGCCATGGATATTTTAGAAGTTACTGCATTTCAGAGTCTGCTATGTGTTCTACTGAGGTTGGGTCTGCGTAAGGAGACATAGATAGAAAACATCACTACATTTTGTATTCATACAGTGCTAACAAGTAGGGATTATATAATTTCATTATATATCTTATTTTAAATGCTAAATTTTGCCTACTCAAGAAGTAGTGGAAATATCAATATCAGGATGTGTTAGAATGAATGGAGATTGTGCGGGCAGAATTGCTTGCACAGCCCATCTGTATAAGCCGAAATAAAAGTCACTAGCAAAAGGAATAGCAAGGAAAGAAGTGCGGATTAAACATAAAAGATACGTAAACTAAAGACTGAGCGATGAATAAGAGATATTTTCAAAGATTGCAATAGAGAAATGATAAATGGGACACCGACAGACTTTCTTTGGATAATTGATAGTTCAACATAATAGATAAGAGAAAATAAACCAGATGAGGGCACCCCAATTTAATGGATTAAAGGGAATCTAGCGTGGCGCAGCAGAGAGACTTTGAAAAATGAAAAATGAACAGTGAGACTGAGTATCCGCGCTTCGGGATAGTCGAGCCATTGAAATGGGATGGAGATAATGGAGAGAAGGTAGGGAAAACGACGCCAAGCCTTACGACGCCGACAAGGGTCGTAAAGTTCATTTTCCCTCCAAAGACACCAAGGGAGGAAGAATTATGAAAATCTGGCTCGTTTTGAACCGCTCTGTGACTCCGGTTCTTCGCCTGCAGTGTCAGTCACATCGTGTTTGCGCTTCAACTCATGTGTAGGTGGTGTCGACTGTTCAGAGCGCATAACACCATAATGCTCCTCAAATTCATGGAAGGATTGTTCGTTAGGCATATTAAAAGGATGAAGACCGCTAAATTCGGCTGCAAATGATGATTGTCCTGCTGACTGGGCGCTGGAAGCAAGTTGATCCAAAGCTTGATTTTGAACCATTATTGGAGTAATTGATTGAATGGCTTGCATAGCTGGTTGCTCTATAAATGGAGCTTCACCGATTGACTGCTGGAATGCTCTAGGCTCCTGGGTATCCTGTGAGGCCTCATTCATCGCGCCATTAATTGCACTCGGTTGGTCATTTGATAATTTGCTGAATTCTTCGTTCCACCGGACCGGGTCAGACAGCCCGAAATTCCCACTGTGAAAGGGGATACCTTGATTGTGTGGTAGGAGAACATTGGAAATTTCATATGGCACTTGCTCAGCTTCGTAGACCAAGGAATCTGATATAACCGATGGCATAGGCACAACTGGACTATTTTCTCTTTGAGGTTGGGTACTAGGTGGTGCACCATTTGGTATAGTATGAGGATGCGGACGAGCATAATTTGAGGGGTTTATAGCACCAGCATGCTGTCGCTGCCCGACGCTACCCTGAGATTGAACCATCAGAGATTTCGGTGTGGCCAGGTCCATGGATGTAAAACAATTATCGAATGCGGCTCCTGCAGAATGTTCGGGGTGAAATGGAACAGGCTGTAGAATTACGCGCTGTTGCATAGCCGGTTGTACGGGTTGCTGGGGTGCGGTGAGAAGCTGACCTGGTTCATTTTGGGCAATTCTGCGGGAATCATGTACTAGGTGCTGTTGGATGGTTTGCATAGAAGTGTGGACACCTGAATTTTGGGGTGGCACTGGGGTATTAGATCTCCATACCGCATTATGAGGTTCCCGAGTGTTTGTGTTGTAATAGGACCTCGATATCATCGTCTGTTGCAAAGTATTTGATGGGGCCATGGCTGATGTGGTGGCCAGTTTGACTTTCTCCTGAGGTGGAGTTTGCTCAAGACTATTCGGTGGCAGCCACCTCTTTTGTATGACCTGTGAGAGTGGCATCTGTCGTGGATTCTGGGGAACTATCGTCGTGTTTCCTATGTCAGCTGTAGCTGGGCTGAACTTGTTTAATTGCTGCGCCCTGCGAGTTTTCTCGGCGTGTAATCTTTGTTGGTGTGGGCTTGGCACGGCTAGCGGAGTTGTACTCTGCCTGGCCTGATCCTCTTCTCCAGGTTGTAATTGATTTAAGATATATCTTGGCTGAAGGGGTGGCTCTTCTGCTTGCATTAATGTAGAGTTCCATCGTGAATGGTCATCAAGAATGTCGCGGAGTGGGCCCGTCGTGGGCACTATTTCCCCAAAGAATTTCTTAGCTCTTCCAAGTGAAGTCGGGTCCGGATTAATAACTCTCTCATAGAAAAGAAGCGGGGCATCATTATCTTTCCACCACTCGGTTGGAACCTTATCCTCGAAGCTTGATGGTACCGTTATATTACCAATAATGGCACCGTCACATTGCATGCCATCGTACATCCGAATTTCACGGTTTTCCTCTCCCCTTTCATAGTCTCCCCAAAAAACCCGAAAGCGCGGCGTTTGACCGGATGAAGAAATGCAATATATTCCACCGAGCCAACGGTAAGTGGCTGTTTGCTCCAATTTCTGCTTGTTTGAATATCTAAAGCTGATTCTGTTTGACGTGTGCAACGAAGGAAGCATGCCATTTTGGAGCTGGACAACAAGACGGAGTGGAAGCTCTTTAAATATTCTTTGAACTTCAATTCCACGTCCGGACCCGCAAAGGTGGCAACGAAAGGTATTTTTGAACCGAAAGTATCGGGCGAGCAAAATCTCCATTCGAATACCCCTGACATCGGACATTTCAAATTCGGGTATCACACAAGATGCGGTGCCGGATTTCGTTTCCGATATATCAGATGGCTGACAATTGCATGGAAATGTAGTCTGCGAAAACCAAAACTGAAATTGGCCAAATGACTTCGTACAAGTCTTCCACGCTTCCCCGACTGAGATTGTCGCTGGTGTTGAATGATGACTTGATGGCTCTGTATGGCGATTAGTTCTGAATTCTTGGACAAGGATGTTCCAAAAAAGATCTCTACAGCTGATCTTCCAAGGCTTAGCAAGAACAGCCCAGTCAATCGAGAGAGCCTCCAAATAAGCATGTTCGACTTTTGTGAGATAGGCCGACCAGTTGGGATCGTCACCTCGGTCAAGGAATGTGGAGCCCGCTTCAAGGAACTTCCCTGCCACAATGACGCAGTCAACCATGGAGGAGTCGTTCTCACCGATGGGCCCACTACCTCTGAGGGCGTATGGATATCCGCTAGGGTCTTTGTTGAAGTTAGGGATCTGATCCGATATGGTCAAGTTCGAGAAAGATTTCCGTGAATCAGACAACAGAATCGACGTTTGGAAATGGTTGGGCGTTGATGCGCACAAGGCAGGGTTGTGCCCACCAGTTGGGAATGCTAACGGATGCCGCTCGAGCGATCTGTAAGCAAACTTGATAAGGGCCCTCTCGAGGAATTCAATTATATCGTTGCTAGTGCTTAATGTTTTCACCAAGCCAGCAGTGCGACGTGGGTGTCTGAAGTCAGATCTTGGAGCTGATAGGCCGAGTGTATGAGGCATAGACGTCATTGGTCCCTCAGGTTCAGGGGTATTGTTGCTGATTTGAATAGCACGGTACCTTGGCCACAGAAGATGTGGCCCCGCGTCAGACGAACAGTCAAACCAATCCTCGTACGTAGGTCGGAGCTCCTGTGTCTGATTGTAAGAGATTATCTTCAGAATCTTTAGCATCAATTTTGGCTTCAGTTCTGATTCGTTGACACCAACACGAAAGCCCCAGGTATGGTATTTGCACAGGTCTATGAGCTTGTTCTTCTGTGACCAAACAAGGTAGTCGCGGTCCGGCTTATCATAAAGTTGGAAGTCTGACTTGGGTTCGTCTAGGTCCTTGAAGTCAAAATTGGGACATTGGTCAGCGCTCTCATTACGTTCTGAGATGCGAAGTGGTTGGGGGGTCATTTTGGCCGGGGGGATAGACAACACCGGGAGAAAAGGAGGTGGTATGGCGCGTTGCGAATTTTAAGCTGCGAAAACAGCACAAGGTACATGCTGGCTACTACTCGCGCAGGAGTAAACATTTTAAGTAGGTCAAGCATGTTATCAACCAGAAGGTTTAAACGGTATACTCCCGAAAAAAAACAAGGCAATTGTCTAAGGAATTAGCCTGTATTATGATTTGAACAGAAAGGATATGGAGTCACAAAACAATGACACTCTTTTCAAAGACTTTGTCCTAGAATTTACCCGAAACGCTGTGAGAAAGAAAATAGGAGAAAGATGGGAAACATCCATAAGGCTTCTGGGGTCTATCGTCCCCAGCACGCAAAGATTCCCGTGGAGGCTGCCCATCTCCTATTCTTTTTGTACATCAGGGTATCAAAATATCGCAATAAACACAGAGAGTGGAGTATAGGAGAAAGTGCAAGTGGAAAGTAACAAGATGCCACGGCCCATGGTGAGCAAAAAACACTTATAAGGGCAGAAACCGGAGGCGAGTATGTCTAAACAATAACCTCAAACAATTCAGACAGGGGGTTCGTTGCTGTGAAAGAGTGAATAAAGAAGCATTGTCCATTGTAAGAATAAGATAAAGATTAAATTCAGTTTGAGATGAAAGCTGAAAGGAAGCGGTGGTTGGGATAAAGTTGCTGACTAAGGGCTGCTATTAACATAATCCACCACCTACTTGTACAAACCACTTACTTGTACACTACTTCACCACACAATGTATTTATCAATTGAACCTTCAAAATATCAATAATAAAAGACAGTCAAGTCTTCTATCAAGAAAGAAGAGTTTAATTAGCTATTCAGGTATTAAATAAAGACAAAATTTCAGGTATTTAAGCTGCTGTATATATATACAAAATTCTTTATACTAGTCTAGCTAACTGACTATATAGTTATATAATAAAAAAAAATTCTTAAATAAAAAATTAAAAACTGATTTCTACTGAGAAGTCAGTTTTTATATAGTAAATAATTTCTATAAATAAATATAGCTAGCTTCTTTAAATAAGTACTGTATAAAAAAAAGCCAATTTTTTTTTTACTGATTAAAATAATACTATTATTTTATCTACTATTAGTATTAACTGAATTAAATAATTTATTAACTATTATTTTAAGTTAAAATTTAAATTTTTATATAAATATAATTATCAGCAAGCTCTATATAAAAATTTTAAAATTATTTATAAATAATTCAAGCTTGTATAAAATACTATTATAAAGTATAAAATTCTAGAAAATAATATTTATAATTTTAATAAAACTAGATTTCAAATAAAAGTTATTAATACTACTAAAGTAGTAATTGAATTTAAAAGAATTAATTATTCAAAACTAATTCAATCTGAAAATTAAAAATAGATAACTGTTATTATAGAAATTAATATTATAAATTAAACTTTTTATACAATAATTATTTTCAAAGAAAAGATATATTAATTCTATTAGTATAAAATAGAAAAGCTGCTAGATAACTGAGTAATTAAAGTCAGTAATAATAGCTAAATAATAGACAAGCTAAGTTTATATTAACTGAAAAAAGTATTTAATAAAAATATTCTATTCTGTATAAAAAGCAAATACTAACTATTAATTTTTAATAAATATAAAAGTTATACTTTAACTGAATTTAACTAGTTCTGTTCTAAGAATAATATTATTACTTTTTATATATCAGCTTATTCTTTCTATTTTTTTCAGTTATTAAATATTAACTGCTTCTTTTTCTTTAAAATAGTATATAGACAGTAGATAAAGAACCAGATACAGCTTAAAATTAATTATATTAATAAAAAAAAGTTTCTAGCTTTATATTCTACAGCTCAGGCACAGACTTTGACTGAAAGCAATATAAAAAGCAGCTTTAAAACTACTGAATTAGTTTTATATAATTTTAAAGAAATTCTTTTACAGTTTAATATTATAATATATACTTTTATTTCTCCAGAGATTTTTTACAGCTTTTAGACTTTTTAAACTACAGCTATATTTTATAATATATATTAACTAGAGCAGCAGACTGAGAAAGTTATAAACTATATTAAATACTGTATACAGAGTCTATCCAGTCTAATTAATCAAGCTTTAAATTAGCTAGTTAAAAGATATCAACTAGTAATATACAATACTGCTATTTTAACAGCTGAAAACAAAAAATTAAAAGCTATAAATATAAAATAAAAGAAAAAATAAAAAAAGAGTTATATATATATAATTCAAGAAAGTACTTTGAAGATTGAAGAGAGCTTATCTTGTATATAAAGTATTAATAAATAGAAACAGAAAGTAGTTGAAGCAGCTGACTCTTAACTATAAAAGCAGGCAGTACTACACTGTAGTGTATATAGGATTATTGAATATACTGCTTGTATATACTCTAGATATACAGGAAATAACTCTTAATATAATTACCTTAATTTTCTTTGTAGTTGTTGTGAAATTTGACTATAGAGTTACCAAATAGTAAAGAGGTGTACAAGTAGGTGGTTTGTACAAGTAGGTGGTGGATTACATTACCTAAGCAGTATGTGCTTTAATCCAAGAATAGACTAGTGTGCTTTGGGTCGATCTTCAAGGCCGCCATGCTCAAGCTTTATACTGCCATATTGGAGTTTCAAGCGAAGGCTGCGCTCGATCTAGGACGCAACACCATTTCCAGGATGATTAGGAACATCCCACGCGTTGATGACTGGCCTGAACTTTTCGAAAGGGTCAAAGTCCTGGAACACGAATGCAAGGAATATCGAGATATATTTAATTCGAAATACCAAGGAGAGGTACTGTCAACAGTGAAAACGCTGGTATCGTTGATCGAGGCCCGGATGTCAATCGCGTTGATAGTCCGAGCGCCCTACAAGTCGCCCTATTTAACCAGCATGATCGCATCGCCGACTACCTGCTTGATAACGGCGCCGATGTCAACGCATCTGGAAAGGATTATCCTCCGCCTCTTCATATATGTATCGCAACATGCAACACCGCAATGTTCAGTACACTTCTCGAGCACAAAGCCGATGTGAATGTTCATTCAACGATGTACGGGAATCTCTTGCACGATGCTGCGTATTATGGGCGGATGGATATTGTCCACATATTACTCAATCAGGGATTCGACGTTGATACGGCTGGCAATTTTCACGGTCCGGCGTTGCACGCGGCCGCAGCAATGGGCCGCATTGAAATCGTCAGGCACTTAGTGAAAGCTGGTGCTGATGTCAATTTGAAAGGTGGAAAGTTCGGAAGCGCATTAAATGCCGCATCGGTGCGTAAGCACGATAATATTGTTACGTTACTGCGGAATTACGGTGCAGCAGACGCACAGGGAAGTCCCGAAGACGAGCCTGTTGAAGACGCACAAGACTCCAAGAATGAACCTATTGGTCTTGAAATATCCTCACCAGGCAAGCAGGTGGATAAACCTGGGTTCTATTACGATAGTTGGTATAGTGAGACTACCATCCCTTCTGGCTTGGAAAATCGGTTCGAGGTTTACGGGAGGAGATAGGTTCTACACAAGAAATACACTCGAGACTGCGCAAGCCAACCGACCACCATTTAGATTGGACTGACGCCCGGCTACACAAAACACACAAAATCGCCATTCACAGATTGACACGACATTTACAACCCCCGTGTTAACCGCCATCTCTCTTAGCGAGCGCTCAAATCATCTTGAGCTACAACTTCCCTTGTCGCCGACTATGCTACTACTTTCGCCTTTACCCATTGCAACATCGCCCCGCTTCCCCGGGCGCTCTTTTCCGGCAAGTGCCCAAGAAACGCTCTTTCCTTCCAAGAAATCCAATTGGGAAGATATCGGATGGGAAGGTTCAAGGCATCACTCCTTCCTAATATCATAATAGGAAGGGGCAATGAAGCTAAATTCTCCCTTTAGGGGAAGAAGCTGCGACCGCGACTATGCTCCTGCCGCTTTCAGGATCAGGCAGGAGCAATTGCGCCGTGAAGGTTTGGCGCCGATGTCCAAGTTTTCTCTGGTTCGTTATCTATAGCTGGGGCTTGCAGGGCGTGGATATCATAATTTTATACTTTCATTTGGTTGACACGAGAATAATCTCCTTGTTATCCAAATCTCAGGCTAAATATCTAAATACATGCTTCATGCTTCGGAAATAAAGACCTGGGGGAGAACTAGGCTTAAGGGAATATAACCGAAGGGAGAACTGTCCAGTTTGCATATCAAGATAAGAAAAAGTCCAGAGGAAATAAAACCAGGGAGATCCAAAGCATGGCATAATTGAATCTAGCAAACTGCGTGTGTCTTCCCCGTCTTTCCCTGCAGGGAGTGATCTTCGTCCTTGTAAGTTGGATGATTATGTGTCGCTTTCCCAGAGTTCGAGACATGCGTGCGGATGTGGCTTAATAGAAACACACACACATTAGCTCCTCCAAAGTCATATAACATCTCGCAAAGGAGTTCAGAGGGTTGACATACTTCTGATACTTCTCCATCGTCTTCCTATCCATCTCCCCCAACTGATTCAGCGCCAGCTTAATATCCGCAACCAGCGAGTCGCAACGACTCCGGCTAAAGTCCTCACGGACGACAATGCGCATGAGTTTCAATTTCTCGCTATGCGGCGCCATCGTGTAGGCGGGTACAACCCAGCCGCGCTCACGCAGTTGATGAGCTAGGGCGAATTCGTCGTACTCGACATCGAGGTCTGGGTCGAGGTGGAATGCGACGAGGGGGAGACCGCGGCCGCGCCCGTCACTCATGATGATGAAGCCTAGCTGGCGGAGGGCCGCGGAGAGGTAGTCTGCTGTGCGTGTGAGGTTGACCATGATGGCCCGGTAGCCGCGTTTTCCCAAGCGGATCATCTGGTAGTATTGCCCGATGACTTGGGAGGCACCCTTGGAGAAGTTGAGGGTGAAGCTGGCCTGGTCTGCGCCGAGGTAGTTGATGTTGAATACTAGTTCTTTGGGAAGGTATTCAGGGGATCGCCAGACGATCCAGCCAACGCCTGGATATACCTGTTGAAAAGATTAGCCACATTGTATGCAATGGAAAGGTGGAGGATGGTATTGTGAACATACGAGACCATATTTATGCCCAGAGACATTAATCGAAACGACCTTTTCCAAGCGAAAGTCCCACTCCAGATTCGGATTCACAAATGGAACAACGAAGCCACCACTCGCAGCATCAACATGGATCGGGCAGTCAATTCCCCTCTCAACAAGCAGCTCATTAATCGCTTCAACGTCCTCATATTGGCCCGTATATGTGGTTCCCAGAATAACACAGATCCCAATGGTATTCTCATCCACGAGGTTCACAGCTTCTTCAGGGTCAATAACATATCTCTCATTCGTGCAATACACAAACTTCTCCTCGATTTCAAAGTAGCGCGCAGCTTTTTCCCAACACACTTGCACGGCGCTACTCATGATGATATTGGGCGTGGAGCAATCCTTCCCTTCAGCCTGGCGTTTATTCTTCCAGCGTTTCTTCATAGCCAAGGTGCCTAGCATAATGGCCTCGGAGGACCCGACGCAGGATGTACCCAGTGCATGATGTTCTTCGTCATCGACGGGGGCATTGAATAGGCGCGCGATCATGTTTACACAGCGGTTCTGGATCTCGGCGGACTGCGGGTATTCTTCATAGTCGATGAAGTTCTTGCTGAAGGACTCAGCCATGAGCTTCTCCGCTTCCTCTTCCTGTATTTTGACGCAGTCATTTTTTAGTTTTTATTGGAAGAATGAATTGGCACAGGCATTCGACAATATATGGGATCTAGATATACTTACCATGTAGGTCGTAACGAAGCTCGCCAAGCTTTAACGGTCCGCTGTCAGTTCCGCGGTTCGATATTGGGGAGCCTCTGCTGTATAAAAGACGCAAACCCAGCCACAAACCACCAAGACATTACTCTCCCCAATACCCCCTTTTATACAACGACGAAATGCAAAAAAAAAAAACAAAAAAATAAACACAGGGAGAACTAACTTCAACATTGGATTCCCATCCAAACTCAAATAATCCTTGATCATGCGATACGCAACTTCACGTGGCATCTCTTTCTCCGGCATTTCAAACATGGGTAGATCTTCGGCCGCGAAACGGGAGCCATACACGCTGGAGTAAAAGTCATGTTCCTGGGGTTCGTCGAGGGGGATGGTGTCGACGTGTTTGATGATGGGCGTGGGAGCTGCTGTAGAGTCCCGGCGGACGGCGGCTAGATGGACCATTGCTGCGAGAGCTATTTCTTTTGTTTGTTTTTGGGGATCTTGGGCTTGCTTTGACTGGAGTGGTTAGGTATTACTTTTTAGCTTTCCTCTTGCCAATTTTGTAGAAATTTATCAAAGATGTTTGATAGAGAAATATATCTAGAAAGAGGATCGAGGGGGGGGGCGTGAGCTTTTTCTGAATTTATACAAAAAACTAGAAGCCCAGTCCAAGTGAAACAACCTGCAGGCATGGGGGGGTTGCACACTTCACCCACCGCAAGAACAGCTTCAAGGAGTCAGGACAAGGCCAGGTTAGAAATGAATACTTATTCCCGCGATTCCGTGACTTGCTGCGCGTGCCCAAAACAACTTGAACTTAAAATGGATTGAAACCCCCCTCAAAGTTTTGAACTGGAATAACTAGATATTGTGGCCCTCATTCTTCATTTAAAAAAAAGACACACCACCATGGATCAATTCACGCTTTACGTTACCGTCTTAGAGCTGAAAAGCATCCCACAGGGAGGGGGGCGGCCCAATCCAATCCCAGCATCCGTCAAGGTGAGCTAGTTATGCATCCCCCCTGTCCAGGCAGCATTGGCAAAGCTTGATTGATTGATAGGGAGAGCTACTGGGGGGTACGTGTGTACGTGCGCTAGAAATCACACACATATCCAGTTACATAGCCCTGTATGGATAGCGCGGAAGGACTAAAAGTGCCGCCCGCTCACGCCACAGACCTTTTGGGTATCAGCTGCGCCCGTATGCGGGGAATTATGGGAAGTCAATGGAGGGATGGTAATGACAGGGTGGCTTAGGATATCTATCCGGTTCTCCAGTCACATGCATGCTTGAGGTAGTTATACATACATAATGCTGATGCAAGAGAGAAATAACTCCCATATTAGAACCGTCAAGAAGCACGTGTTTGCTTTTCCGTTACTCCCGAAATACACCAGCCCAGGAGGAGCGCCCGCGCCCCCCCTCCCACCCCCAAACCAAACTAGGGAGTAGATAAGAGATACACCTCCAACAAGATATCCAGGAGCGCGCCAGCAGAAGTGGTCATTATTATCCAAAAGCAAAAGATCCATCGAGGTTAACAAATCCATTATGGTTATTAGTTACATAGTGAGATACATGTACACATATAGTAAACTGAAAAACAAAAGAAAAAAGCAAAAGGGGTTTTTTCAAACGAAATCACAAACTCCAATACATCTTGCACTTTTTTTTCTCTTCCTCTGTTTCAAGCTGGAAATATTACTTCCTCGCGCAAATCAAACTTTCTGAGGTACTGTACTTTGAATCTCCAAATTGATGAGACATATTTTTGACTTTTGTTTTGAGAGAGAGGTTTGAAAAAAGATCAATAACCATTTGACAGACAAGATGGGATGACGATCCAGCATATGTTTTTTTTTCCCTCCTAGATATTTCCCCGCAGCCCGCGATACATACTTTAATGTGGTGCTCTGGGCACAGGTTGCCGATCTAGCATGGAATCCATGATGAATTCACGCCCAGTGTTTTTTGGCCTATACCGTAGGAGTGGGGAGGAGAGGAAAGACAGGTCAGTTTTGGGAGGGATACATTCAGAGGCCAAAAGACAAAAGAACGAATAGATCGGAGAACATATCAACGCCGAGAGAAATAAGGCCTCGACTTACGACTTACTTACAGTCTGCCAGTATCAATAGGACGTCTAAGTTGATATTCGCCAGTTTTGATTGGTCCAGGCGCAAGGGTGTTCGAAATGGATCGAGACATGCGACGGAAAAGGCCTTTGGGTTGCTCCGCTTCTGCTCCGCCTTGCTGCCGCATTTGTTGCTGCTGCTGCGGCTGTTGGGCGAATTGCTCTCCGCCTTGCTGCCGCATTTGTTGCTGCTGCTGCGGCTGTTGGGCGAATTGCTGTTCCTGTGGTTGCTGGGAATATTGCTGTTCCTGCGGCTGTTGAGCGAATTGCTGTTCCTGTGGTTGCTGGGAATATTGCTGTTCCTGCGGCTGTTGAGAAAATTGCTGTTCCTGTGGTTGCTGAGCGAATTGCTGTTCCTGCGGCTGTTGAGC
>PDNA01000292.1:0-27181 GCA_002573605.1 Polytolypa hystricis UAMH7299 | reverse complement strand
GGGGGGGGAAGAAAGGGAGGGATTAAACGAAACAAAGGCGACTTCTCTTCCCTCCTTATTTTCAATCCCTAAACTGGCTCTGAGGCGTATACTTCCAGTTCGAAAGATACGCTTTCGTCGTGCCCTCGCCGCCATTATTAGTCGCATACGCACCGATCAAAGTCCCTAGCAACCAAAAGTCAGCGTTTTAATCATCATTTCCAAAAACAACGGGGGAAAAAAACAAAGAACAAAGGAAGGAAAATCTCACCTGTGAAACCCCAACTAACAAGATCCCCCGCCCCATATGCAATCGTTCTCCTCCGGAACTCTGAATTCGCCGGCCCCGCTGAAAAAGCATAATGCGTCAGGTTAATTGCCTTGATTTCTAGCGTTAGGGGTTTCCCACGCCAGGCCTCAGGCACAAGCTCGATGACAGGTTGAGGTGCAACGACCCATTCTTCGGCAGGGAAGGACTCGGCGCGGAAGCGGAGGTGGGGGATCAAAGAGCCGGAAGTTGGGGACGAGGTGTTTTTGTCGGGGAGATTGACGATTCCGAGGTCGATGTGGTGGTTCTGTTTGGGTTTATGGGGTTAGTGGCATGTTTTTAAGGCTGCGATAATGCAGGAGGTTATATCCTCCTTTCGCCGTGGAGAATGAATCATATCCTTCAATAGGTGGAGAGAAAAATCATTGAAGGAAATGCTCATTGACTTACCATGCTCAAGAAGACCGACACCCCAGCCTCCTCCTCTTCCTCCTTCGGCTCAAACTCCACATTGACACTATACGTAAACAACGTATCTGTCTGGCGCACTGCAATAAACGTCTGTCCCGTCTCCGCATAATTGCCATCCAGGGCCGTGAGATTCAGATGCGACGGTTTAAGCGAAAGCGTATTCGGGTGTCCCCTTTCCGATACCGTGTACGTCCCTTCCCGCGGCGTGCGCCAGTACACAAAATTATCTGGGATTTTCTTCCTGAAGTCTATAGTTTTGGTGGCGGATGGGCAGTCGTCTGGTTGGGCGAATTTGCGGTTCTCACGCGGTAAGGGACCGCGCATTTCGCCGCGAACAGGCTCGAAGACTGGCCAGCCGTTGCGCTCCCATTTTACAGGCACCATGACGGTTTCGCGGCCCATTGGGTAGGTTCGGTATTCTGGGCCTGTTCGGGTGTTAGCGATCGTATGTCCTGATGTCGAAGGGGCGTCTTGGGCCAATTCAAGTTCTGGTGTGAATCGAGTATTGCAAATCTTTGGAAACTAACCTGAGCGTGTGGACAGAGCAACACCCCACCTATGAGCTGGAGTATTAGAAATCCGTTTTCCCTACGCCAAAAGGATAGATGGGAGCGTCAGAAAACACATACCAGTTTCCAGACTTGTCCTGGAATAAGTCTGCATGGCCAACCGTTTGGACTATAGGGGACTCCTCATTAGCCCTCTCTATCTACAAAATAACTGTCTCGCTGCTAAAACGTCTAGGGGGCCCCTGAAGCATCACGAAGTACTGGATAGTTCATTATTGACACTTACACCACTCTGTTGTATTCGCATTCGTCAGGATGGGATTATCTGGGTTGGGTTCATATGGGCCATTGATATCCCTAGACCTAGCCATTGTGACCATGTGGTCCATACCGGTGCCGCCTACACCCCGAAGAGAAGTCAGTTCAGCCACCTTCATAGAAGAGAAGAGAACAAAAGGCGAGCATTGCGCAATCGGACATACCTTCAGCAACCAAGAGGTAGTACCAGCCATCACGGTAAAAGGTATGGGAACCCTCGGGAGCCTGTACGGATATGTTAGTGGACAATACGTTTCCGCTTTATCTATTTCGTCATGAGCTCTAAGGTGCCATACCAGTCCTCCCGTGCCATTCCAAAGGCTGACTTTTTCTGAGGTTTCTCCCGTCTCCAGATCGACCACCATCTGATACACACCCGGCCTGACAATACCGTGTTAGGCTTTCCCAAGGACAAGATATTCGATCCCCCATCAAATTAAGAAAAGGATGCTCGAATAGAAAGCACGATATACTTACTCGACTTGCCACGGGTGCGCACCGCTCATATACACCTTCCCATCCTCATGCCAAAACGGCGACGGGTCATAACCGGTAAAGTTGAAATGGACAGGGGTCGACCACGACTCCTCGTCGAACGGGTTTTTCGTCTTGAAAATGATCTGATGGCGGGTATGGTTAGCAAAAAGAAAAAAAGAGAAGAGAATAAAAGCAGCCAATGTCGAAAGGAAATCAGCCACTTTTCGCAATGAAAAGGAGAACCTACATTGTCCCATCTAGATCCATCTGTGATATCCATCTTATCATGCACAAGGGTGGTAAACACATAAAAGGTCTTATCGTGGTATCTGATCGTCGGAGCCCATATTCCACTCGTCGAACCATTTGTTAATTGAAGATCCGGCAGCTGTTCATGGCGAGTCAACACATTGCCTATATATCTCATGAAAACGGTCAATGACAAAGTAGCAAATTTGAAGAGGCCTCGAGAAGTCAAAAAAGAACTGAAATGCCCATTTCAAATGGGAAGGGGCTTTCAAACATACTAATAGTCTTCCAATTCCTCAGATCCTTACTCGCATGAATCGGGATGCCAGGGAAAATATTAAACGACGACGATGCGCAAAAAAAGGTATCATCCCATTCCTCGACAAAGATACAGCTTGGATCCGGATATGACCCCGAGAAGATGGGGTTATAGTACGTGGACTCCTTGGGTCGACCGTTCGCGGTGGAAGGCGCAACAAGAGCTAGTAGAGCAGTTGCTGCTGGGAGCAGCAATGACTTGACGGGAGCCATAATTGCGGTAGTCAGTGGACAGTCAAGAGATTATACCTGCCACCGCAATGGTTGCTGGTAGAAGAAGCTGGATGGAATGTAGCAGCGAAAGACCCTTCCCGGAACAAAGGCGGGGAAGACAGCTGTTTAGCTATATATATATACTGCGTCGATGTGGTCCTTCAAATGCCCCATTTTGCCGGGATACCCCAAGCTTTCCCCAGAAACTTGATCTGGAAGAAGCTGCGGAGAGTAATACATTCTTTTGCGCTGAGATCAATGTCTCCTTCTATAGGAGCGCTAGCCATGATATTAACCACCAGCTCAGCTAGTAACATCACACAGCCCCGTGAATTTTTGTGTCTAGAGAACGCAATGATTCGTCGAGTTCATTCGCTGACTCGATCTCTCATGTCTGTCTTCCGGTTAAAAAGGGTTTGGGGAAGAGTTGGTAGGAGCGGGGAGGAAGGGTCTCCACCAGGCGTGAGGGTAAATGAGGAAAAAGATGTGCAGTACATGGACAGGGAAAAGGCAGAGCAAGTATCCATGGGAAGCAGATGCAAAGATTAAGATCGGTGCGCAGTTATCGAGGTCTTCAGGTCGGCCTAAGCTACCCCGACGATCGGAGAGCTATGATGTCCGTGGTGGAGAATGCTCGCCTTGCAATGATGTTAGTCAATAAATGGGTAAACTGCGGATATATGGATGGTGTTTGCATTACCTGATTCTGCTCGGCTCGGGTCATAGCCGGGATACAGACTGCGAATATATATGCGCCGTCAATCAATATCCTGCAGGCACTTTGCATGATGTGTATGCATGATAATTTGATGTGCTGCCCATTGGAGCATTAGAGGAGATAGAAGCACAAGAGAAGTAAAATGTAGATAATGCCTTTCAATAGAATCCCGTCCAATAACAATGCAAATGGACCTCGCATTCCTCGAAGGATTCCAGAAATTATTTCGGTGTCCCATTCCAGAACCCCGTTCAACGGTTCGGCATCGAACATCCTTGTTATCATCCAATCTACCCCCTGTCAACAGCTAACATTTTAGCAAGCATCCTTCAGCCCTTGCCTCGTTCTTAAGTTATCCCGGCCCCAGGAAAAAATATCGATGCATGGGGTAATAGACTGATTGGAATATGCATTTACCCGTCGAATATCAGCACTCCAGAAGGGGAGTAGAGAGCCAGAAGTCGCTGTGGTCGTGATAAGTCTCGGTTCAACCTCTGAAAGCAAAAGACTACTAACTAATTAACAGAGGCACATTCCAAATTCTACTTGAATAGCTAGCCCGCACAGAAGTATGAGTTTACATATCCATTGCATTATTGCGGATATTTTGTCAGCGCTGCTTCTCAAGATGTGCATATATATACCATGTATCACCAACTAGGCGGGAAAGTGAACATATCGAGTCTTCTGCTGAACATTTCACAGCTACATGCAACCTAGGAAATAAATACCCTATCTACCAAGGGTGTATCTACTATGGTTAGACCCGGAATCTTCGTTAGTTCAACGCCACTGACAGGGGGGTTGAATTTGAATTCCACGCACTTTTTTCTCTTTTCCAATTAATTCTCTTGGAAGTAGTACTTCAAAATAGTAGTATATTCATATTAAAACTTGGTATATTGACCATTTGTATTAATTACAGCCTGGCAGCGATCTGGCATCTCCTGAATCAATCTAGTAAGAATCCCCTCATCCACAGCCTCCCATGCTTGGTTCACCAACCCCTGGAGTGTATCATATGTAGGATTCTCTTGCCCATTAGAATGCTCTTGAATCCAGTCCTTCATGATATTCCATACAGTCTCAATGGGATTCAAATCAGGGGAATATGGAGGCCACTGTATAGGTTTGATTCCTCGCTCATTAAGCTCATTGATAGCTGTATTTGCTGCATGCCCTGGAGCTCCATCCTGCATCAGCTGAAGCTGAGGACTCAGTCTAATCATTCCATCTATAAGAGGAATAATTCGCTGGGCATAAGATTCTCCATTTATAGTCCCCCATTCCTTCTCCCAAAAAAGACAAGGGCCTTTCTTATCCCCATAGATTGAGCCCCAAAACATCCATCCCCTCTTGCGCTGGATTCTTTGGATTATACAGTTAGGATGATGCTGTTCTCCAGGTCTTCGGGTTATCCATATCTTCTTGTGTCTTCCACCATGTATCCAGGTCTCATTAGTCCAAAGAATGAGATACCATTGCTCTATAGTCCAGTTGACATGCTCCAATGCCCAGGCTAGACGTAGTTGCCGTGTTCGTTCGGATATGGGGGGTTTTTGTAGGGCTATACAGCGGGTAAAGCCCCTTTGTTTCAAGGCACGGTCGAGAGCTTGAGGTGAGATATGTAGCTCAAGGATAGTGACTACCTTTTTGTATGGTAGTTTCCGGTTCTCAGCAGAGGCAGTGATGAATTCAATAATCTCCATAACCTGAGAATCTGACAAAGGTGATGGCCTGCCTCTAGGCTTTCTTGGTGTAGCTCTTTGGGTCTGACAGGTGTATTGAACAGCGCGATAGGTAACATGTAGGTAGTCAGAGATCTCTTGGTAGGTTTTACCAACTTCACAGAGAAGTAGGATATCACGGCGCTCATCTCGGGTAAGGCGTGGATTGTAGGGATCCTCTTCTGGAGGTTGGGGAGTAGTAGGGCGTTCATTTGATAGATTTTCCATGATTTTGTATAGAGATCTCTAGGAATTCAATTAGCTAGTAAGAATATAATGAGGATGAGAAGAACTCATTTCTTGGTGGGCGAAGAAAAAAGTGCGTGGACTTCGAATTTCAGACCCCTGTCAGGGGAGTCGTACTAACGAAGATTCCGGGGTTAATCATAGTATAAGCGACTATCAGACCTCAGCTCCCCTCTCCAGCGAATATTTACCTTATAATACCCAACATCAGCAATACTTATACCTCCCCCCCGCATTCTCGACTCATCATGCGTCAGCACCTACTCGAATATAATGTGATAGTAATGACGAAGTGGGTTACGTTTGCGTTCTCACGGCCTTGGAAGCGTAGATATCTGTGAGAGAGGGGGAGAGCGAGAGAGAGAGGTATTCTCGATTCGCGATGTGCTTGCTTAGGATATAGGGAGGTTTTACTTCAGCAATGAAGTATTCGATAGTGATGGAAGAAGACGCTGCATATAATATGGGTCGTTGGTGGTGGTGGAATACACACACCACCCCAAAGCTTCGAAGAGACGTATCTGCAAAGACCTATCTTTTCTTTATAATGATATAGCTTCCCATTCTCTAGCGCCAGCATATGGCTCCGCGACCTTCTCATCCCCCCCCCCCCCCCCGGGGCTACTGGCCAAAAGAAGACCGCAACCATCATATCCCACATACCCAGGGTGGTTTGAAAATTCTCCCCCGTCAGAAAACTCATCTAGTACCGTTCGCTATTATTCAACCGTATAACCCTACAACCCCAACACACAATATAACCATATCCTCACGGAGCGGAAATCGCTTAGGGTAAAATTGGATCCGAAGACATCGAACAGCGCCTTCGCGGGCGCGCGGGCGGGGCGCGGGGTAGAAAACCATTTTCACCCATTCATCTTGAAAAAAACGCAAAGGGACCAGACGCAGACAGCCGCGCCCACGAAGCCGATGCGAGCCCCAGGGCGATGGGTGGCCAGGAGATCAGATACCACATCAATAGAAAGACCTAATTTTTTCCCGCCATTATCATGCCCAGAACTCGAGGGGAGAATTTCCCCTTGACGGAGTATTTGTTCAACGTCAGTTCCCCTTTTTTATCTACCAACATCTCCCCACCACACCCAGCCGGCGAACCATGGCCCTTTTTGTGTTGAGCGAACCTATGGCCCATGATAGTTCCGTATCCGCGTTCTAGAAAGGAAGTGCAGTTTTCAAACGTTCGCGAAATCTGAAGTTTGCGCTGTATATAGAATGAGGGTTTCCCCCACACTATGCATGATATCTGATGGAAAAGAATGCCCAACTCCAACATAGACATTCACCCCAAAATCAGCTCTCTTAGCTCTCAGCTCCAACCCAAATACACTATACATACGCACCCGATGAAAAAGAAAACCTCGATATTCCTTTTTCAAACCAGGAAAAAGTGATTATCAATCAATCAACAAAGCTATGGACTTTGCCTATCTACCCGAAAAATCAAGTGCTGATGGGGCGTTTCTCGCCCAAAAAAAACTCCATAAAAAGACATATATAACTTCGATGGAAGTCAGGGGGGCTTGCTAAAATAGAAGAATCCATCCATAGAGATAAAAAAGGTAAATCATATACATAAGCAAGCCAAAGTTGCGTAAAACAAGAATCCAGATCATGGAGTAAAACATAAAATATCCAGAAAAAGTATATATATAATGCCACATTTGAGCCAAGGAAAAAACAAAGAACAAAAATGATAACCCACAAAAGTTCGCTGGAAAATAAATAGGGCGAGACGGGAAAAAAAGAAGCTGGGTATGTATGTAAAATGGTCGTTCTTTTTTTTTTAACAAAATATGCAAGGCTGAATAAAAAAATCTTGACAAGTGGTAAATAAATAATATGCAAGTGACACGACACGCTTTAAAATTTCCAAAATCAAAACAGGCTTTGCTAACCAGAGCAAAAATCAGAAAAGGTATACACGCCATCATGCAAGTCATATATATAATTAATGGGCCGTCGGGGTATCACGCGCATTTACAGGCGTAGCATCAGACGACGAGCGGTAACTATTCGCATCCGTTGCCGAATGTACGGTTTGGTGCATGCCAGCAGGTCCTTGAGGTTGTGGTGGCTGTGGCGCGGGATTGTTACTGTTGGGATTGTTACCGTCATGGCCATGAGGATATTCTCCGGGATATGGACCATATTGTGCGTGGCCTTGAGTTCCCGAACTTGAAGGCTCTTCGCGCCGGGAAGGCGGTCCACCTTGGACGTAATTGCCATGGCCGTTTCTGTCATCCTCATAGCGCGACCTGCTGCCTGAATGTTCCCTCTTCTGATGAGATTCGCGGTCGGGGTTTGATGCCCGTCTTCGACCTGACCGGTCATCGCCTTCCTCAGAAGCACTGACAAGCGAATTGACATGCATACTAGGGCGTCCTGGCTCCAGTAAATCGCCATGGCGCGATTCCTGTGGCGGAGCACTTAGCTGATGACGCAAATGGCCAGCGCTCCTTCTTCCAGCGGGCGAAGATCGTCGGGGTGACGGATGGGGGCCTGATGGATCTGACCTGTGCATGGGTGAAGGGGCCTGATGGTGCGGTTCTTGTGCCTTTCGTTTCTTGGGAGAATTTTGGTATTCTGATCGAAGGTGCGACCTGGCCTGTGATGCGTACGGAGAGTTGTTTGGACTTTTGCCGGACGGGGTGTTCGGTTGCGATTGGCTAGGTGGGACCCAGTGGTGGAAGTATATAGAAGGAGAAGGCTGTGCTTGTTGCTGTTGCTGCTGTTGTACTGCTTGGTGAACAGGGGCAGTATCCTGTTTAAGCGTGGACGACTGCGGTTGAGGCGGAGGGGGAGGTGCTCCGGTTGCAGGTGATGACACAGAATACGCTTGCCCTGTATTAGATGAAGGATTGTGAATCTGCATTTCGGATGTGTTGATACGAGAGAGCGGAGCGGCTTGCGGAGCAGGTGGGGGATCTGCGCGCCAACGACCAAAAGTGCCCGCGGAGGACGAAGGCGGTGTTTGTTGTGGTGGACCAGCCATCTGGGCTGCTGCCGACGCATATGGATTTGGAGGTATCATACGATTATCTCGTGGGATGTCGGGCGCCGAATTCTGTGATGCTGTCTGGTTCTGTGGGCCGTGCTGTGAAGGAGTAAGGGGAGGGGGAGCGTTGATAGGAGGTTGCGGTGAGGGAAGCGAAGATTGGGGAGCTGAATATTGTTGCTGCTGTTGTTGCTGCGGCGGCTGCGGTTGCGGCTGCGGTTGTTGTTGTTGTTGTTGTTGTTGTTGTTGTTGTTGTTGTTGTTGTTGAGGCTGCGAGGAAGGAGGCTGTTGTGGCTGTAATTGCTGAGCATTTTGACCCATGCTCATCTGCGCGATATATTGTCCGGCCCATTGAAGGTTTCCCCCACTGAGGCCGACGAATATCATAGGCACCATAAACGGGGGTACACCGGCCTGCAGCGATTCCCGTAGCATGTTCTGCTCAATCCTACGCTGGTCCACCTTAAATGATTCTTGTCGCGTCCGCTCTTCCTCCTGTTTTCGTCGTTCCTCCTCTGCCTTCGTTTGGAGCCACTGGCGCATGGCTTCGTCTCCATTCTGGCCCTGCATGGGAGGAGCAGGGATTGGACCCAAGGGGGTCATAGGTGCCATTGCGGGCGGTCCACGATCAGGGGGAGGGAGGCCCATCGTCATAGACGGTAAGTTTCTATGAGATGTATCCATTGCGTTGTTTTCCTGGGCACCAGACGGTGGCCCAGATGTAGAGGACGCGGGGGCCGGTGGTGCTTGTGGTGGTGAGGGAGCGCGAACAGTCTTTCGCGTTGTAAACGAAGAGTAACGCGAACGAGGGGATGATGCTGGTCGCGGAGTATACTCATGAGGAGTGGAAATGCCGTTCTGTAATGGAGGTTTCAAGGTGAGCAACATGGAGGGAATTTAGAGTGGGAGGAATGGATAATCCGAGAGTGTTGCTTGAAGGATGTAGTTTGGATAATCGATCGATAGTTGTGTGCGTTACGATAGGACGCGCATTCCCTCTAAAACCAAGAAATCAAAAGAGCTCTGGGAGATGTCGATGTCAACCGGGCTGAGGGTATAGGCGGTGGTTGTTAAGGCCTTCTGTGTTCTCGTAATGGCTGGACAAGTCGTGGTGTTGATGAGTAAGGGATATGTAACATGACGAACATCCGAGAGGGGTGTTTCGAGACGGCAGAAAAGGAAGCAGCTACGTCGCGTCACGACCTGTGCAATAATATGCCGATCTTGATGGGAGACTCGAGTCGAGAATTGCAGAGACAGAATCCAAAAAGAAAAAGAAGATAAGAAGATAGCCAGAAAGAGGGCAGAGGAAGAACGAGCCCGGAGAGAGTGTGTTCAGCCAAGACCTAAAAAGGAACGAATACCTCTTTGGGAAGACGAGACTAGGGTTGTAGGATGTTGCTGCAGTCAGGCCACGAGATAAAGAGAGGACCACCAGTCTCCAGATGGGCTACAACACTCTCGACTGCACAGCCAGGAATGTATGTACAGCAGTACAAAATGATTTTGTGTTGTGAGCGCAGCTTGTGCTGGTTGGGGCCCTGGGACTCTTGAGGAGGGAGTATCCCGGGCGTCCAGACTGCGGTGTGGTTGCAGGGATGAGGCTGCTGTTGCTAGGCCCGTAACAACTAAGCCCACACGTACCGGGGACCAGCAGCACAGCAGGGGCAAGTCGAGCCGCGAAGGGAAAAGTCACTGATGCCAGCCATGCCCAAAGCGGGAAGCCGACCCATGCCTGCTATGGACCCACTTTTCCGGATCAAGCGACTATCCGGAACAGGCAGTGGAGCACAAACGGATGCAACTAGCCCTGTTTGGGGTGTGGCACAACAGGCAACTAGGTTACATAAGCCGCTGCTGGAAAGCCACATGGGCGGCCAGCCTCGGCAAGAAAGCTGCAGCCAAAAGCTCTGAGGCATGTGTGTGCATAGCATCCAGTTAACTCTTATTCGTAGCCTTTCATCGCAGTGGGCTTTCTACGCAGACAGGCAGTGTTATTTAACCATCGTTGGCCATACGATGAACCAATGTCCGCCTACCCTGGCACCACACAGACTACAAGCGTCACTAATGAGGCTTTGCCGAAAGAACATTTGACGCCAACACTGCCAAAGGCCCCCACTACGGATCCTGTCTAGCCTGTTTCAGACACCCCTTCGCTGACGAGTTGACGAGGCTGATGTGGCGCTCTCTTTTTTATGTGGGAACGTGTCCCGGGCCTCAGATCGTCGTCCACAATTGCAAATGGCTGGTCGAGCAATGGTCTTTGCACAAGTTTCGCTTCGGGGGGTCAGCAGCCCCCCAGGGGAAACACTTGTTGATGTACGCCATATATAAGTTCTGTTTTAACTACTTGATAGTTGGCTGTTACACAGTGAGAGTGAGTGGAGAGGAGACGATTTGCAAAAGGTCGAAACGAATCTTGCTCTGCTGCCTCGCTCATCTGAAGGCACATCTCCAAAAAAAGGTGTGGACGAAAGGCATAAAATCAATAGTCTGAGCCACATAAGCCTCCGATGTCCCCAGTTAACAGCAGCCATAGTGGCAGACAGGAAGTGGGTCCTCAAACCTACACAGTTCCTATTTGTCGGTCAGATATAAGCGCCAAGAGCCAGACAATCCCCCCACCCACTGACACGCTGAGATCCCCGCTCCCTGCCCCATTCGGACAATTGGTCCTTGGCAGATTGCCGAAATAGACCCACAATCACTTCCGGATTTGGGTACCTGCACCTTGATTGATCATTATTTATTCAGGGTTCTCGCCGGTTCTGAACGCCTGGCGGTCAGGTGATCGTGCGGAACAAATTGGAGTGAGAGAGATCAGACCCACTCAGCTTGGCTTTTTCGGCCCAGCGGTCGCTCGTTATCTTGCGCAATGCCGCACGCACGATTCGGAGAGAGGAAAGGAAGGATTTGCCGAGAATCGTACGTTTACTAAGCGGTCTGTAGTATTAGTAAGTTGAGATAAAAAGGGGATCGTCGACATGATACACTCGCGGTTTTGGCAACGCTTGTGTTCGAACCCAACGTGTTTCTCACCTTATACCTAGGTATATAATAAGGGAGTCGCCGTTGTTTCCGCGTCCCGGCAAAAGGTGGCATCACTTTCTCAGACGATCTATAATACACGCTCGGCTATACATATTAATTCCTGCGTTACCAATCCCCAGCACGCATAAATCTAAACATTTGTCAACCCCATTTTAAACCCCTTTCGCGTATACTTACCATTATGCCTCTCACAACTCGCCGTTGAAACCTGAGACAACGTTTCTGAGACAAGGAGTATCCGTTATTTGTTACTAACAAGTTTTATATTGTTTTACTTCCCGTCTCTGTGCATCCTAACGTCGGTTCCTGCCACCCAAACCTGGGCCAACACCATCGCCATTGAACTTGTGACATGAATGATGCTTCGCCCATGTAATGCGGCGGATGATAACATGGGGAAATGTGCAAGGACTTGGAAACGCACGAATATAGAGAACCGATGCGGGGGGGGAAAATGTGGAGACTTGTCGTTTCATCTGCTAAGCTGAGAAGCTCCACGTTACAAGTTTATGATAGCATTGGAAGGCTGAAAGGTAGACGAGAGACATTCAAGAACAGTGGAAACCAAGGACGGTTGTAGGTGATGAACCAGACAGATCGGGTAGGGCATGTAATATGTGTAGTGATGATGTGACGTTTCTGTAGCAGGACAGGTTGCCGCGAATAGTACCGACGAGCGCGGAAAGACAGGAAGAGATTGGGGAGACAGGGTAGAAAGAAAGTAAAGATGAACGGAAAAGGTCCTCAGATTAGCTCTCAGATTGTTCTCATAGGTATCCACACAAGAAGTGTGAGTCTCTCGTGGGATACCATGCAGATTTGCCGAATTAATGGAATCATTAACAGACCCCATCTCGTCATTGGACCGGGCAACCAACTCCCACAAAGCTCCCAGAAGCCCGCACAGGAGAACCCGTCTATAAAAACTCTCCCCACGGAGATCACCGGATTCCCCTCCATACCAGCAAGCCAACTTTTTTAGTTTTCAAAGTGCCAAACTGCGTCGAGCGCAGCTTAGGCGTATGGTACTCGGATGTCTGCGCTGGCGATTCGGCGTGGGGTGAAGAGCAGTAGTTCGCCAACAGCTAATCCTTCAACGAGCTGCATGCAACTTGCACGGCTTACTAGTTCGTCGAGTACGGAATAGCCCTGTCTGATGGAGACTAGTTTGCCTGAACGCCAACGAACCGATACAACGAGACGCCTTCGAGACCGAATATGGGCACTCAGCTTGGTACTTATTGCCACCGGGACGAGGCTCTACTCGAGATTGATATCTTTCTCCGAACGACAATCGTGATATTGCTCTTCCGTTTAATGCGAGCGCGTCTAGCTCGGGCAACGATATGGACAATTCAAAGCTATGTCGATCAAATCATACCATCTCTCTGCTTGAGAGTGGGGAACACCGAAGCGTAGAGATGCAATCGAAACGATGCTTTCCTCAATGACAAATGTAGACTCGTTTTAGACCTGCTGGAATTCCATGCCCGAGTGCGTCTAACTCGGTCGGCAGGTATCCTTGAGATTTTACAGTCAGATCGTGACTTCGTCTATTTGGACCTAGCGTGGATTGAGCGAGCAACTTCTGTCAGACTCCGCTTATGAAACCAACAATCCTTGAATCGCTTTTGCGATCAGGTCGAGAGTTTCGCAAATCGATCGAGAAGCTCGGCCGGAGTTCATGGCATCACACCCTACAAACCAAAAATCTGTCAGAACATGCGGAACAGGTAGAACTTGATATATCAGGTGTGTCATGCCGCAGTCAGATTGAAAACTACAACGAAAGTCGCAATCCTCATTGGCAATGCTCAACGCCGTCACCTTTGGAGAGGTACACATGCGGAGCAATGATTGATTTGTACAATCAGCCTAGGAGAGTGCTGGACTCGATTGTCATCACGATGGGAAAATGAGGGGATAAGGTGTGGAAGGACTTACGAAACTCGATACTGTTAAATAATGTGAAACATCACAAGACGATCAGCAGGACAAACATCGATGGTAGTCTGAACCCTTGTTCAAAACCAGCCCACGGGAACTAGCCCCCTACGCTCTCATGTGCTCGAATCCCTGATTCGATTCAGGTACAGACACTTTGTGCCTGACGCACTCGAACTCCATGTCTCATGCAATCGAACCATACGGTCCGATATTAGAGATATGGCACAGCTTTGTGCGCTAATATATTCGAATCTCCGATTCCAGAGAGGTGCGGAACAAAACAACCACTAATCCTAGTGGTGTACACAAGCAGTGCAGGTCTCTAAGATCTCTGTTCACAGCAGTCACTGACGGATCTCTTTCAAAACTGCTTCTTCCACCACGACACACGCGAAGTGGTCTGGGGATGAAGTCAGTAGGAACACCGACTCAGATAGCTCAAGTGAAAGGGTTATCATCATCGAGACCAGGTGCAACTGCACAAGCAGCTTCTGATAAACAGGATGCTGTCAGCACAAAGTACGTTGACAGAGAAGAAGGGGAAAAGGAACTGAGGAAGGGGAAAGCTGATGGGTTGGACATACTTGCTGCTGTTGGTGTGAGGTTGAAGAAAGGTTGGAGGGGAAGAGGAAGGAGGAGGTTGTAAGATAAAGGAGGGTGACGCGCTAAAACGCCGGATAAACATGTTTCCGATCGTTAAATTTCCCACTTTGGTCATAGTGAATGCGCGTTTACCATGTGGGACGCGACTGTGGTGCGTTTTCGCCAGGCCAGCAAATTGGTTTCCTCTCTCGCAAGGGGCTATCCATATAAATTTTGACTGCATCATCTAGCTACTCTGTCGGCTTATTTCACAGGGAAAAGTTGGCGGGGCTGTATCTCGCCATAGCCAAACCACATGTCTTGAGAAAAGCTCTTTATTTGGACGTCAAACTGATAAGTCAGAACTCCACCTTATTCCACACACACAGTGGGTATCCTTAAATGGGACTTTCCCTGGGCTGCGTATTTGCGAAGCAATAGACCCAGTATTTCGTTGCCACTGGCATTCCTTTATCCAGGTTTGTAACATTGGGCAGTTCTTTATCTTCTACCCACCCCTTTATAAGGTATATATATAGCCTTGCTACATGGCACAGAACCTGCAACCAGCTCTAAAGCAATGCCAAACGGCCATATATGTCCATAAAAGTGACCTTAGAAAGCCTCAGAATCCCAAATACATTGAGTACTTTAGCAGGCTAGGGTTTATCCTAGTAACATCCTTCCAGGCCCAGTTATATCTTTGGCGGAATTCCTCAGAGGGGAATCTATAGTTTGGCATTGATCGTGCGCTTCTAGCGAATGGAAATAACTTTGAATCGATTGCCATTGTATCGGCAGGTGGGTCGTAACTGGATTGTTGAGTAGCCACAGTTATGAGTATATGGTGAGCATGATGCCAATATGATCAGCCATAAGCTGTCCAGCAGTGAAGGCAAGCAGGTGTCATGGTGAATGTGAAGTGCATAGCTCCAATAGAGAAGTCCATGACGCTGCAAGGAACAACCTTCGAAGCATCCCTCAGCCCTACAGCATGGTCACATGACCACCACATAATTCCTTACTCTGGGCAGCATCATAACTCATGCCCAGGTGCGAAATTTATTCAAACAGCTTTTCTCAAAAACCACCCAGTCCAAAATGTTAGGTTCCCTGATTACACTCGGCTAATGGGTTGCTGCTTCCATAAGTAGTTGCCTGGTTTGGAAGGATATTATTACGGGACGAATCCACGAAGCTTATAGCTACCACTTGGGCGACGAGCAGCAGTACACTGGACAGCGCTCGCGCGGAGCAGAAAACAGGAATTCAGACGAGACCAGAACAACAGGGAAGGAAACACAATGTCATCGTGGCTCCAGCGTCAGACCGGCTCGCACGGTGTGCAGCTAGCTGGCGTCGCTGCGTTTTCTGCTGCCGCGGCAGCGGGCGCGATTCTCGGATACCAGGCCGTGAAGAGAAAAGCGGCGATTGAGCAATTGAAGGCGTCGATTCCAGATCTCGATGAGCAGGGCCCTACACAGAAGGTTTGCCCTCCACCCCAATTGAGGCCTTCTTAACTTCCTAGAATGGGCGGGTTGGCACATTTGTACCTTCGTGATAACGGGCTTTTGAACTGACCGGTGAAAGTGAAGCTTACAGAATATGGAATAGCGCCGTCATCGAAACTTAGCAAGGAGGACGAACGAAGTGCTGCGCTTGCACGCAGAGCTCAGCAAGGTGACTACGACGACGGTATGCCAATTTGCTTTTTTTTTCCCCCACCCGGTTTAACAAGGGCTATTCTGGGGAATCTCTGACTCATTCTTGGTATTTGTACAGATTTGATCCTCGAACAGCTTGCGCGCAACAGAGTCTTTCTCACAGACGAAGGTCTAGCGAAGTTACGATCCTCGTTTATAATTGTCGTTGGGTTGGGTGGTGTTGGCTCCCATGCAGCGGCTGCACTTGCGCGATCCGGAGTGTCGAAGATTAGAGTCATTGATTTCGACCAGGTCACTCTCTCATCTCTAAATCGGCATGCCGTCGCGACGCTGGCGGACGTTGGCACACCCAAGGTTCATTGTATCCGGAGACGACTGGAGCAGATCGCGCCCTGGGTACAGTTTGATTGCCGGAATGAGCTCTTTGGAGAATCTGTTGCGGACGATTTACTAGGACCTTGGACCAAGTCTAGCGATGGCGGACCGCAGGAACCTACCTACGTGCTGGATTGCATTGATAATATCTCGTCTAAAGTCGAACTTCTTCACTACTGCTACAAAAATAAGCTCCCAGTTATATCCTGCATGGGCGCTGGATGTAAATCGGATCCCACGCGCCTCATGGTGGGCGATATCTCTCTCAGTATTGAGGACCCACTATCCCGCAGCACGCGTCGTCGCCTGAAAGCTCTCGGCATCAGTAGCGGGATTCCCGTTGTATTCTCGACTGAAAAACCAGGTCCAGGCAAGGCTTCACTGCTCCCACTTTCGGAAGAGGAATTCAACAAGGGGGAGGTCGGTGAGTTGGGAGTGTTACCTGACTTCCGCGTTCGCATCCTTCCTGTGCTAGGCACCATGCCTGCAGTATTTGGATATGCGCTCGCCAATCACGTCATATGTGACGTTGCGGGTTATCCCAATGATTACAACGCGGGCGCTAAGGGCCGAGAAAAGTACTACGAGAGCATATTCGGAACACTACTAGCAACCGAAGAGCGGCTCGCGCGCACACTAGCGGGCCAGGACGCGATTGGTCTCCGCATCCCCGTCACCAAGGAAGATGTAGCGTATCTTGTCGAGGAGGTCTGGCGTAGCAAGAGCGTTGTCAGCGGCCTCGCAACGCGCTTTGTCCTTATACGATGGAAACGGCCGGAACAAGGATTCGGGGTTGACCCCGAGTGGGAAAAGGAAGGGCAAAAGGTGGTTCCGTTGCGCTTAGGGGATCTGGTCTTGATGACCAAGGAGGAGGCGGCGAGGCATGAAAGGGAAGTTCTGATCGGTGGTAAGAGGGTTGAGGATGTGTATGATGAGCATATTCTGCACAAAGTAGAGCAGAGATTCCGCGAGGAGGAAATGTATTCAAGGTATAGATAGGTACACCCCCTTTTTTCTTTTAGCCTCGGCAAGTTATACCAAAATGTCATATCTATATGTATTATCACGCTCCCCAAAATTCGCCCCTTATCAGTTGTATCGCCTCATAATAGTATAAACTAGACGAGCAAAAACATTTCGAGCAAATACCATTTTTATCCTTCCAAGAGACAGCAATTGCAGTCAGCTTCTTTCTACCTACTATTCATTACAGCAGGTGTATTTCAAAAACCCGTTGCCAAGCTATACTAATTTAAGAGCTGAGATTTTTTCGTCCGAAGACCCACCTGAACCCCTCATCCAATTTTGTTTTCTTTTCGTGAATGTTCAGATAGGCGTTTCGATCGATCCGATAAGATCTCCACGTTGTAACACTGGAGTAGTGGGACAGAGAGGATGCGATTGGGTCCTGAATCCACCCCTTGACATTTGGATCGCAGGGCGATGAAAATGTGTGTATCATAGGATCCGTACATGGTAGCAAAGGGGTTACTAGGATCGACCTTGTACACCCTTGTATCTCACATCTTTGCATATCTCAACAGTCTGCACAACTCTCACAGCGAGATATTAGTGTGTATTCATGTTTCAGCTGGCAGTGAAAGTCGAGACGGCGCGCATGCAGATCGCAGCTGGCAGGGAATCTTTCAGACTAAAGATGGCAGTACAAGGCTGTCGGTACGTGAACTAGGTAAGAGACTTGTGCAAGGGATTCAGGGGAAGCCTTGCTGTCCCGACTCCCGACTCCCGACTACTCTACTTTCACTGTCTTCAGCGCTCTATATCATCATCGAGTAAGTAAAGCACGAAAGCACCTCTTGTCTGCTGTAATTCCTCAGCCAGTCCCCCGCCTGCATGATTGCATCCTGCTAGAGTGTCGCGTGAGTTCTTGGCTGCTGTTGCTCCCTGGCTAACCGCATTAGGCCGCCCAGTCCTGCCCAGCCAGCCTGCCCAGCAGCCCCAGCAAGAATGGCCAGCAGCCACAATGCGCGAGTGTCCTCCAGATTCAGGAGCAGTTCCAGGTATCACCATTCTCATCACGAATCCTTCCACCACACGCAGCAACCACAGGATCATGCGACAATGGTAGACGCAGAGAAACTCGCTCTGCACGACTCTCCGCAGCACAATGGCCCTGCACGATCCTCATGGCGCCAGCTAGCTAGCGGCGCATCCTTCGACAACTCATTTTCCTCCTCCTATCCCAAACCCTCGCCTCAGCCGCTCATCAACTTTGTGAAAAACGGCTGGAAGACCGCGAGTTCGTCGCTGGGCAAGGCCAGGCGCGGGCAATCGTTTTCTTCCAACGGTGTCGGCGGCGATGGGGGCCACCATAAGCCTGCGGGGCTCCTCCAGGTTGTCCTTGCCATGATCACAGCGCCGCGGTTTCGTCGATATATTATTGTGTATCTTTGTCTGATCTGCCTTTGCTTTTGCGCCTGGGTGGGATTTCTGTCGGGTAGGATACGAGAGTATGCGGATTTGACGAGGGCGCTGTCTTTGCAGAATAAGGCCAAGGTGGGCGGATGGTTTGGTACAAATGGTATACCGAGATTCACGGATATGGTCCATATGAGGACGTTGGATCCGTCCTTACTCCCGGGGAGTACGGAGTTGACTGCTGGAGATCCTAATCGCAAGAGACTTATTGTGGTGGGAGACGTTCATGGCTGTTTGGACGAGCGTAAGTCTCTGCATCCTTACTGCATATATATTTTTCCTCCCTTGGAACTTTTAGATCCATGTCTGACCGTGCTTTGACTTCAGTGCAAAAACTGCTCGAGCAAGTATCGTTCGACCCCCAACGTGGCGACCACTTGATATTCACTGGGGACCTCATCAGCAAGGGCCCCAAGAGCCTCGAGGCAGTTGATTTCGCACGCAAGCACCGCGCCTCCTGCGTTCGCGGGAACAACGAAGATCGCGTGCTTCTCATCCACCGCGAGATGAAGGCCATGGACATACGAAACCAATCCCCACAAGGGCGCGATGAGCAGCCTGACAAGGCGCTCGAGGACAACGACACGGATACCAGGGAGCGGCTACTGGCTCGCAAACTTGAACCCGAGCAGGCCGAATGGCTGGATGGCTGTCCAGTCATTTTGAAGCTCGGCCAGATCATGGGTATGGGTGAGGTTGTTGTCGTGCATGCTGGACTTGTTCCGGGCGTGGCGCTAGAATATCAAGACCCGTTGACGGTCATGTCTATGCGTACGCTTGATGTGGATACCCATGTGCCCAGCTCGGCTTCGAGGGGAACTGCGTGGAATAAGGTATGTTCATTCACATATACTTGTCTCTTCTACGTATACACCAATAGCTAACTGTTTTCCCCCACACAGATCTTCAACAAATATCAAATGATGCAACTCTCCTCCACGCAGCTTGACTCCGCTAACCCACCAACTCCCACAACCGTGATATACGGTCACGACGTCAACCGCTCACCGGACATCAAGAAATACACCAAGGGCCTGGACACAGGCTGTGTTCGTGGCGGGCAACTTTCCGCCATGGTCATCGAGGGCGGCGGAGCCAGTCGCATTGAGCAGGTCGGCTGTAAAGACTACCGCGCACGCCGCTAGGCAAAGCGGGTTGACATATTATTTTTCTATTCTTTACTTCCCCGGCTGTTGTCCTCCTTTTCTTGAAAGTGTTTTGGGTATTTTACCTCATGACTTGCTTGGGGACTTTTTGTTTCTTTTATGAATCTTGGATACCTACGCACATAATATCTGTTTCTTTTTTTTGGGCTAGTGTGGTGGCATGTGAGTGCTCATATACCCCCCATCTGATCTTGTCTCTCACATATATACGATTATGTACCTCGACTTTTTGGACATGACTTATATCTCTGTTTCCAGATACCTATTTCTTTTCTCGGTGTATATTTTTTGTTTCATATTTATTTATTCTTTCTTTTGGCAACATATATATATATTCTGGGAAATAAAAAACAATGTATAGGTGGAAAAGAATTTAGAAAACTAAATCTACTACTATTTTTTTTCTTCTTTTCTTTATTTCTTCTCAGGAATCAGTAGAAAGATTCCCCGGTTTTGGTTTTTATACTTTGAACAGACTATGGTCAAGTTAATCTTGAGTCAAAGGTTCCAACAACTCTCCTACTCAGGACTCCTCGAGAGTGCGAAGACCAGCAATACACAGAACATCCAGACAATTTCTGAATGAGTTTCATTGAATCGGTCTTGAATCGGCTTAACAACCAGGAAATCTTATGATGCTGAGTTTATCCTGGATAGAGACGATGAAGGACGAACTCCCTCAGAGACGACGACGTTTTAACATGTCAGCCGTGGGAGGGATATCATGTATGGGGCAGTGTCATACATCGAGGACCATCAGAATCTGGGAGGCAGAGGAAAGTCAAGAGCCTCAGGCACCAAAGTTCTTCGTCATAACAACTAAAATGTGGGATGCGTTCATACATTCATTCCATACATCTAATATAAGGCTCTATATTGGGGCTCGTGCGGAGTAGTCTCAAAACCGTCTCTACACGCTCAACAACGCCCACAGCCACAAAAGAAACTCCACTTTACTCACTAATATATATCCTCCCTTCATATGGTCTCAACACCTCCTCCCCCCCCTCCGCCATTCCATCTGCATAATTGCTCAAAAGCAGCTTCATCCCCTGACCCACCACCCCCCGACATTTAAACCCACGCGTTCCATCTGTGAAATTCAGCGCAACAACCGCTTTCTCCTTCCTCTCCACGCACTCCTTCACAAACACAAAAGTATCCTCGTCCTCCGGGTCTAACAACTCAAATGACCCATGTATGAAGAGCTCGCGATACTCCTTCCTCAGGCGCAAGACACGCGTATAAAACACCAGCACGCTATCCGGATCATCTAATTGCTGCGCGACGTTAATCTCCTTGTATGCATCATGCACGCGCATCCACGGCGCCGCAGCGGGATCATCTGAGAACCCCGCATGCGGCCCTGCATCCCACTGCATCGGTAGCCGCGAATGGTCACGTCCCATAATCTGTATCCCATTCATGATTTTCGCGACATGTGCTGGGTCATTGTTGGCGAGTGCTAGTCGTTGCGCTTCGGCGTAGTAGCCTAGTCCCTCAATGTCTTTGTATGAGGTTATTGGCCACGATTTGGGCGCGTTTATCATCCCGATTTCTTGGCCCTGGTATAGGAATAGCGTGCCTGTCATCGTGGCTGTCATTATCGCGAGCATCTTCGCAGAGACGGTGCGGTATGCTGGTAAATCCGAGGCGAAGCGCGAGACAGCGCGGCCGTTGTCGTGGTTCTCGATGAAGGCGGTCGTCCAGCCATCTGTGCCCTCGATGAATTTCTGCCACTTGGTGATGATGGATTTCATCTCGCTGAGACGCCAAGGGACATAGTTGTATTTGTCGTTTAGGCCCTTGCCGTTGCCCAGGCGGATCATGTCGAATTGGAACACCATGTTTAGCTGCTTGGCTGCCGCGCTGACGTAGCGGAGCACGTGCGTGGGGTCTGGCGTGTTGGATAGTTCGCCGACCGTAACAGGGGCGTCGTAGTGGTCGAGTACTTGCTCGTTCATCTCCTGTACGAACTCGTGGATGCGGGGCCCATTGCAGAATAAATCCGCGGCCGGCTGGATGTAGTGGTTCGCATCGGTGATGGGGGCGTCAGGGAAATCGACGTGTTTGCTGTACTTGTTCACCGTGTCGACGCGGAAACCGTCGACGCCCCGGTCGAGCCAAAAACGCATTGCGCTGTCATAGATGGCGCGACGGGTGTCTGGGTTCTCCCAGTTTAGATCCGGTTGCTCTGGGGCGTACAGGTGCAGGTAATACTCCTGCGTGGTTTCGTCCCATGTCCCTGCATTAGATCGTTAGCAGGGGTGATTCTACGGGTCATGCATGGATCATGGAAGGAAAAAGAAGGGTGAAGAGAACGGGGAAAGAAAATGAAAACGTACATGTTCCACCCCCGAAATAACTTCGATAGTTCGTCGGAGGCAACCTATTCCCATCCTCGTCGTACCTTGCCGGACGCCAGAAGTACCAATCACGCTTCGGATTATCCTTTGACGACCTTGACTCCTTGAACCACGCATGCTCGTCGGATGTATGGTTCACCACCAAGTCAAGGATTAATTTCATCCCCCGCTCACGGCATGCCGCAATGAGCCTATCGACATCCTCGACTGTCCCATACGGGGCATAAACTTTCTCGTAGTCGGAAATATCGTAGCCCATGTCCCGTTGCGGGCTTTCGAACATGGGCGACAGCCAGACTACATCAACGCCTAGGTCATGAAGATAGTCTATTTTGGAGATCAGGCCGGGGATGTCGCCCCAGCCGTCGCCGTTGGAGTCCTTAAAGCTAGCTGGGTATACCTAGCAAACTTTAGTTGTGAGCACATATGTTGGGCAGTAACGGGCAGCTAGTAGGCACGCTCTGGCGTTTGGAAGGGGGGTTGTGGAGGGGATTTTTCGGAGGTTTTACCTGGTATATTGTGGCGTCTTTCCACCAGGTACTTGTTAGTGCCTTCTTCAAAATGGCGTGAGGAGACATCTTGGCTGCTTGTTTGAAGTATTAGTTATCGGGGTGTGCTCATGCCAGCATGCGGGCAGTAAGGTCTGCCATAAATAGTGCCTGGAGACATTGTGGCAGCTTTATATACGATGTACATACCATCCCGCCACAGGACAGCACCGCCTGATGTACATGTACTAATCTATCGTGCTCCATCTGGTAGCCAGTTCACAGTGACTATCATCTGTGTCTCGCACATTGACTACCCGGAGGGAACAGCAAACGCGGGATGTGGTGGTTTTAACCGCGGACATCTCCTGGTTGAGGAGAAGCGGGAGCTTAAGTGGTTAGTCAGCCCGCGCTCCGAGTAGCCTCCGACGAGCCTCCGCATCACGCCCGAGTCACATCCCCATGTCTCATTCCAACATCTTCGATCAACAACGCTTTGATGCAACCGGAGAACCCTGGATCCATGACCACAATCTGCACACAGTCATCGCAATTGGCTGCTGTGGCCGTTAGCTTGGGCTGTCTTATCCCTATCCCGCCATTACTCCAAGCTTCTCCACACCAGCTAATCCCCAGAAAGTTTCTTAGCCGGGGATATGGAGAACTCTTGCTGGGCAGTCTACGCGATCCTTCCTGAGCCATGTATGAGAGAGAATGGGGGATAAGATTCGGGTTTACGGTGTTCATAAATAAGCCGCCATCACCCTGGCATTCCTTGCACGGGTCCCAGTCCCTGTGATCTCTATTTGGCCTGTCAATTCTGTGTACTGCATAGTGTCCTGTCTGTTCCTCTCATTTGGGACCTCATATTTGTTTTGATATTACCTCCTTCGCGACAATGGACGAGGAGAAAGGAGCTCAAGATGGCAATATCCATACCCCATCTGCTCCTCCTACGAATGCAGGGAATTCCCCTCCTGATCTGATCACAGCGGGGAATTTGGTCAAAGCAAACTTCGACGCAAAGCGTGCTGCTGAGAATGAGCGGTCGATGACGCTCATGCAAGCGCTTAAGATCTACCCAAAAGCTGTTGGCTGGTCGGTCCTCCTCTCGAGCACCCTCATCATGGAAGGCTATGATCTCGCCCTCCTTGGCTCGCTCTACGCTTCGCCAGAATTCAACAAGAAGTATGGGATTCTCGGCCCAGGGGGGAAATACCTTGTACCCGCATCATGGCAATCTGCTCTGTCCAACGGAGCTCGTGCAGGAGAAGTCATTGGCCTCCTCGTCAATGGTGTTGTCTCTGAGCGCTACGGGTATCGCAAGACCATGGTCGCATCTTTGTTTGCGATGATCTTGTTTATCTTTATTCTGTTTTTTGCCCCGAATGTTCAGGTCCTGGTTGTTGGAGAAGTGTTTTGTGGTATCCCATGGGGCATTTTCCAGACCCTTTCGACTGCCTACGCATCCGAAGTCTGCCCCGTCGTCTTACGTCCCTACTTGACCACCTTTGTGAACATGTGTTGGGTCATTGGGCAATTCTTCGCAGCTGGCGTTAATCGGGCTTCTGTCGAACGGCCGGATCAGTGGGCATACAGAATCCCATTTGGTGTCCAGTGGGTGTGGCCAGTTCCTATCCTGCTAGGCTGCCTATTCGCACCAGACTCTCCATGGTGGCATGTGCGGAGAGGTGATTCTGCAGGTGCGCGAAAAGCATTGCAACGCTTGACATCGGAGGGCGATACATCATTCGATCTCGACGAGACTATTGCGATGATTGAACATACCAACGAGCTCGAAAAGTCTCTGTCTTCTGGAACAAGCTATCGGGATTGCTTCAGAGGTACAGACCTGCGCCGCACCGAAATTGTTTGCTGTGTATGGCTCGTGCAAACCCTCTGCGGGACAAACCTGATGGGCTATTTCGCATACTTTTGTGTCCAAGCCGGCCTTCCCACAGTGCATTCATTTGATCTTTCTCTCGGCCAATATGCGTTAGGTCTTATCGGCACGATGGGATCTTGGTTCCTCATGGCCAAAGCCGGCCGACGGACCATCTACTTCACGGGCCTCTGCGTCCTTTTCACCGTCCTCATTATCGTCGGCAGTCTCTCATTCGCCCCGTCCGATAACAGCGCAGCGAAATGGGCAATTGGCGCCATGCTCATCGCCTTTACCTTCATATACGACTTCACAGTTGGGCCCGTCACCTACTCCTTCGTCGCCGAGCTATCGTCAACTCGGCTCAAGGCCAAAACCATTGTGCTAGCCCGCAGCCTCTACAATATTAGCAACATCGTCATAAACGTGCTGACCAATTATCAGCTGGGCACCACAGCGTGGAACTGGGGTGCCCGCTCCGCGTACTTTTGGGCGGGCACGTGTCTTGTGTCCACGGTATGGGTTTTCTTCCGACTACCTGAGCCCAAAGGGCGGACGTACGGCGAGCTCGATCTCTTGTTTGAGCACAGAGTGCCGGCGAGGATGTTCAAGCACACTAAGGTCGATCCGTATGCGCATGGTCTGCAAATAGGGGAGTTTAAGGATAAGGAGATTGAGGTTCTAGATGATAAGTCGATGTAGAAAGCATAAATGAGTTAGGAGGGAGCTCAATGGTGGTGAACTAAAAGGGAGGGGCTCTTGTAACATTGAAAATAAAAGTAATATTGTATGCATATAAATGTTCATATCTCTATGATAACTAGGATAATACGGATTCTTCAAGCTCTCTCAGCATTGTATAGTGTGTATGTACATGTTTTTCTAGATCTCTCATGGTGGTGTATGAAGTTGCTAAGGCGCGAACTTGAGGATCAGGAGGGGCTTTTTCGCCCATCTTGTAGTTGGGATAGCACAACACCCAATTTGAGCATGAAAAAAAAAAAGACTAGTATGAGAAATAGTCCGAGAAATAGTACGATGGTCTGATGATTCAGGGGCAAGCTGTGGGGAAGTCACATGGGGGAGCCCACATGGAGGCCAGGAATTCGAATATATAGTCAAAAGGGCCCACCACAGCTTCCCCCAGATATTCCACCAACCTTCTCTCCACATCTTACCTCCGACAAGCCTCCGAGCCCCTCCCGTCCGCAATCCACATGATGATGATAACACAACATAACATGATCTCACGCACGCAAACAAGGCGGCAAACCGCGAGACAAGCCTGCGATGCATGTCGACGGCGAAAAGTCAAGTGCGATAGTCGCGAGCCATGTTTGCACTGCAGACGGGCCTGTCTTGCTTGCACATATCTCAGCGTGCCGCAGAAGAAAGGCCGGCAAGGAGACAAGGCAAATGTTCTCTCGGAGCTACGAGCAGCGCAGGCTACAAATTTTAACATTGACGCTCTAGAGGGCGCTGCTGCTACTACGGCTTCTGTTAGTCCTACTGCTGCTGCCGTCGTCACCTTCAACAGCGGCAATCAAGTTACGGTTATTCCCAGCTTCCCAACCACCACCACCACCACCACCACCCCGCCGCGTCCGTTGGAATTTGTGGGGACGTCAGACCTGCTTCCGCGGGATATCGTGCATGAGTGTATAGAGTTGTTTCTATCGCATTTGCAAACCACAGTCCCGATTCTAGATCGCGATCAGCTGCAGCAAGAACTCATTCACATGCACGAGTCCACAGAATCCTACTGTCTAGTCGTCTGTGTCTGCGCCTTTGTTATTATCCAAACGGGCACTGTGAGACCGCCGGCTCTGAGGACTAACAAGAGTGCTTCGGCAGAATGTCTGTTAGCGGAGTGCCTGGTGTATGGGCAACGGCTATTGGATGAAGCCCTCGAGGCGAGGAGGCATTTGGATATTCTGTCGCAGCCGTCTGACCGAATTATTACTATCACGTTCTTTTTGTATTGTTGCCATGTGGGGCTTAATCATCAGAAGCAGGCTTGGTTTTTCCTGCGCGAGGCTACGACGTTGTATATGTCTGGACCGGTTGAGCTTGATCCGGCCGCCGTGGAGCCCGCGGGGCTTTCGGTTTGGAATCGGCTGTTTTGGCTGCTTCTCATTTCTGAACGGTGCGAGATGTTAAATGCATTACTACATCAGCCTTGATTGGGTACACAGGTAGCTGACGTAAATCCCTAGGGCACACGCGATTCGGCGACGAAGACCTATAACGCTACAAATAACACCCGACAGCCCAGCAGCAAACGACCAGGCAAATGAAGAACTCGCAGCGTCTGGCTTTGGCTATCTAGCCAGCTTCTTCCGCCCCTTTGACGAGACATTTCTCAGTCTCTGGAACCGAACGCATTCCGTCTGCTCTGCCGTGTCGCTAGTTAATCTTGAAACCCACATCCAGGGCGCCGTACCACCTTCGCTAGATGCATCAGATGAACAGCTGGCGAACCTGCGCATCACGCAACAATGGCTGCGCACAATTATATGGCAACTATCCACCACGCTCGGGTTTTTATCGAGCAATTCTGTCCATGAGTGTATGACGTTTCGCTATCCGATACAAATCGCGCGAGACCTGGCCTTTGCGACGTGGAAACTTCCCAATCAGAGCATGGAAATTCACGGTCTCGGACTGGTAAAAGATTATTACCCCCTTCCCTTTCTTAACCACCCCCCC
>PDNA01000291.1:0-27653 GCA_002573605.1 Polytolypa hystricis UAMH7299 | reverse complement strand
CTTAGTTCTAGATCACTAGCTACAACAGCACTGCAATTCTACTTTGATATTATATGTGTTCTATCTTTGTATCCTATTAGGCCTTCCCTGATATACAGTACAAGGCTGTCCTCTAGCTGGATTACTTCATTCCTTTGGAGAAGTAGATCACCCCCCATCACTACAGTGAGCCAAGGCCCACAACACTGGCTTAGAGTAATAAGCAAGCTTGGTGTATACCAGAGTGTATCCTCTAAGAGCATCACAGACCCCTGAGGTTTAGTTGAGGTTCTGCCCTGCTTAATCAGACAAGGTACTTTGTAACAGTATTTATAATTGTAGGTTTTGTAGAATTGAAATATATCTATATTTCTTCTTTTCAGAAAGCTTTCTTAATTACTTTAAATACTTTCTGCTATTATTTTCTTCAATAAAATTTGATATTTTTCTTGAAAAGAGATATAAAAAATTTTATTAAATCTGAAAATCTTTCTATAAACTGTTGATAGTAGTTTATAAGTTTATATAATATCTGAACTTTAATTACAGTTTTCAATATCAGCTACTTTTCTATTATTTGAATCTTTACTAGATCTATCTGTATACTCTCTATAATAACAATATATTCTAGAAACTTAATTTCCTTTTTAAAGAATTTACACTTCTCTGATTTTAACAGTATATCTTTCTCTTGTAATCTATTAAGTACTATCTTTATTTTCTCAGTATATTCTATCCTTATATTATCAGTAAAGATCAGGATATTGTCCAGGTATACAACTATAAAATTATCTAGAAATTTGTAAAGAAGCTTGTTAATTATTACTTGAAATATTGCTGATATATTGATTAGCCTGAATAGTATAATTAAGTATTTAAAGTATTTATAGTATATTCAAAACACTGTTTTCTATTTCTTGTCTTTTTTAATTCTGATTTAATTGTATTCTGCTCTCAAATCTAGTGAAGTAAATTATCTAGTTCCTTGAAATCAGTCTTGTATTTCTTTAATTAATAGTAATAGATATTAGTTTTTAATTATAATACTGTTTAATTATCAATAATCTATATACAGTTGTAACTTGCTATTTTTTTTTAGTATAAAAATAATAGAGTATTCTACTGGTAATATTAATAATCTAATAAACTCTTTCTCTAGGTTTTTATCAATATATTGGTGTAATTCTTTTAGCTTTTTTTTATTTAGTTGATATATTGGCTTGTATATTGGCTCTTTTTCTTCTAGCAATAGTATCTTGTAGTTCTATTTTCTATATTCTAGTAAACTCTTAGACAGCTCTTTCTTCTTGAAAATTTCTCTATAATCTCAGTATTTCTTGAATACTATTTTTCTGACTTTTTCAAATATATTTCAGCTTGTCTTCCTGAATAAGGTCTCAGTAGTCTTTTTATATTCAATAGTATTTATCTATTCAATCAATTGTTTTTATACTGTCTGTTTTTAATTACTTAGCTTATCTATTACTGTAATCTTGTACTTGGTTTTCTGTAAACTGTAGATTGTTTCCAGTATTGAATCTGGTACTGAGAAATATTTATATCTGTTTAGCTTTATTATTCCCTCCTGCTAGTATATATTGAAGTTGTACAGCTTTAATCAAGATAGTTCTAAGACAATATTATAACTTTCTAAATTAGTTATATTGAAACTTACAAGCTCTTGATATTCTTATATTATTAATAATTCTAGATATATTTTCTGTTATATAAAGTCTAGCTGATTTCTGTCTAACCTGTTTAATTGATACAGTTATTTCTTTAATTCTATTAATAGCTTAGCTTTTTTTATAAAACTTCTGTCTATAAGAATTCCAGTTGTCTCTGAATTAATCAAGGTATATATACAGTATTCTCTCAAGGTTGCAGTAACTGCTAGATAGCTGTTTCAATCTATATTAACTAATAACTGTTCTGTTATATTGCTTATAGATACTTATTTATAGTGATACTGTTATTTTCTATTTATAGTTGTAAAATATCAGTCTCCTGTCTTAATTTCTATAATAGATCTTTTGAAATTTCTTTAAATACTGTTATTTATTACTTGACTAGTTTTTTTCAGATTTTAAATACTCTAGATTTATTTTCTTTTAATCTGTTTTATAGTATCTTGACTTCACTCTGCTATAGATCTGTAGTTGTTATTTTAACCTGTGTTTTCTTGTATTAAGTCTTATAACATATCTGTAACTCAGTACTTTTATTATACTAATAATATTACTCTTCTTTCCAGTATTCTGTTAGCTCTGCTGATCTTTATATATAATTGATTTTGTATATATTATACCTCAGCTTCTTGTATATTCCTGTACAGTATACTCAAGGTATTTCTGCATGTTATAGATAGTTGATATTATATAATAAATAATCTATCTATTCTTCAGATATAAAAGTTAGCTCTCTAGAATAGCTTTTATTATTGATCTATACTTTCTATAATAGCTGTAGAAAGTATTTATTTACTTGTTTTTCTCTGCAGTATATTCTGCAATTGTTCATTTAATATAATAATTAAATTAATACTCTGATCCTGTACTTGTTATTATTCTTTAATCTGGTATTATAGTAATTGATTATTTTCTGATTTGTTTTATAGTAAATATAGTCTATAATCTCCTTCTACAGTAACTCTGTGTTTTTATTCTTATTAAAGTCTGAAATTGTATATTTTTCTGGCTATAATTTTTCTATCTGAGTTGCTTTTAACTGCTTTAGTAGATCTGGATAATACTGGTTATCTTTTACTTTTCAGTAAAATAAACAGCTATCTGTATAACAGAATGACCAATGTATTCTTTTATACTATAGATATTTAATATTTGCTTTATCTTGTGAACTGAGCTATTCTAATATCTTTTAAATATTTTTCTATACTTTAATCTCATTATATTGCTTGCAATCTTTTATATTATATCTATACAGTTTATAATAGTAGTAAATTGGATTATCTCTGATTTGCTAAATTTCTTTATTCTGTATCTTCTTATACTATTTGTAATTATATATAAATATGAAAAATTTATAGTATTATAAGTATTTCAAATCTGTAATATTCTGGTTTTTCTTTCTTCAGTAATAGTTACAATCTTTACTATTTTTTTGTAAATTTCCTGATTCTTGTTGTTTCTCACACTTTTCCCAGTGTAGATTTCAATGATTGAGTAATAGATACTCTATCTTCATTGTTTCAGTTGACTTGGCTGTCTTACTGTCAATTTCTGCTTGTTAAGTTCTTACTAGTTCTTGAAACATCTGTTCTACTATAACTTCTTATAGCTTATCTCACTTATCTGCTGTATTACTAGTTTCAGCTCTAGTTATATATAGGAATTGTTATTTATTTCTACCAGTATCAGTAGTAGAGTAGTATTATTCTCTTGTAGTTGTTCTCAGCTCTTATTATAGCTGATTTCTGTTTTTTTTATAGCAATTTCTTGTAAAGTATTCTGATTTCTTATAAAAGAAATACAACTTCTTTTAATGTAACTTGTCTTTCTCATAGTTCTGACTTCTTATAGTTATATCTAACTCTATAGATTGTAATCTATAAGAATTGTAGTTTTCTCTGTATATCTGTTACTTTGCAGTGTAGTTTGAGAACTGTTTGTAACTTTTTTATTTTAGACATTTCTTTCAAATCCTTGTATCTATATATACTGCATGTTTAATTATTTCAGATAGTATATTGAGTTGTTCTTTTAATTTTACTATTTTATTCTTGACCTTCTCTTTGAGCCTGTTGTATACAGCTTCTATTAATATATTATTATTCCAGTTCAATACTGCAGCTAGTTATTAGAATTCTACTAGATATTCAGCTGTATTTTTTATTTATCAAATCTGTTTAATTTTCTGTACTGCTGTTGCCTCTTTATCAGTAATTTCAAAATTTACTATTAATACTTTCTTGAACAGTCTGAAATCTTTTATTACAAGAATTCTTTTAATTTTAATAGATATAAAATCCCTAGAATTTTTTCTGCTAAACTATATTATTAAATAGAATTATACCTACACTGCTGCTTCTTTTTACAGGTGTTGTACTGCTACTAAACACTTATCAGTCTTTATCAACTTAGTATTGAATTAAAAGTAGATCTTAAAATATACTAGAAAAGATCTGAGCCTGCTTCTAGTTCTGTTAAAAGATTGAATCTTTACTTTCTCTGCAATATTTTCTTTCTCCTGGCCTGTAGATTGTATTGCAACTTGATTCTCAATATTAACTGTATATTTATATATCTAGTCAATTATTTCTTGCTGCTCTTTAACCTTGATCTCAAGCTTCTGAATCTAAGCTAGTAAGGCTTGTACTGTAACTGCTGTAGATATATCTTTCTATTAATTAGTTCTTTCTAAGCTAGAGTGATACTTACCTGAATTAACAAGGTGTTCTTTATCTTGTATAGTTGAAAGATAAAAAGAGTTATTGTAATCTTATATAGTTGAAAGATTCTGAAAAGATTGTAGTTTTATATTTTTTAAGCTGATACTTCAAAAAATAGATATTCAATATATTATAAAGTACCTTGTCTAATTAAGCAAGGCAGAACTTCAACTAAACCTCAGAAATCTGTAATACTCTTAGAGAATACACTCTAATATATACCAAGCTTGCTTATTACTCTAAGCCAGTATTGTAGGCCTTAGCTCACTGTAGTGATAGAGGATGATCTACTTCTTTAAAAAGACAAAGTAATCCAGCTAGAGGACAGCCTTACACTGTATATCAGAAAAGGTCTAATAGGATGCAAAGGTAGGGCATATATAATATTAAAGTAGAATTGCAGTGCTGTTATAGCTAGTGATCTAGAACTAAGAGTAGATCTAAAATCAGTATTGTTATTGAATGCAAAGTAGAAGACTTCTGTTCCTAAGAGTGGGGGAAATATGTTCTTTATATATATAATAAAAACCTGTAGTAGATCTGGTAGATTGTGTAGATATAGTAGATTTAAATCTACCAGGTCTACTGAGTCTACCAAGTCTACTATTTCTGTTATATAACTTTTATATTATATAATCTTCAGCTCTAAGAGTTCTTCCAGTTCTGCTGTACTTCTTTTTCCTGGGTCATTATCAACCAATAATTCCTGTTAGTCTGTAACAATAGTACTGTCTATTTTTATAGTTAAAAATCAGCTGCTTTAACTACCTTCTATTTCTATTTATTAATATTTTATATATAAAATAAGCTTTTTTTAATCTTTAAAGTATTCTCTTAAGCTATATATATACAACTCTTTTTTTATTTCTTTTTTTATTTTATATTTACAGTTTTTAATTCTCTATTTTCAGCTGCTAAAATAGCAGTATTATATATTACCAGTTAATATTCTTTAACTAGCTAACTTAGAGCTCAGTTAATTAAACTGAATAGATTCTATATACAATATTTAATATAGTTTATAACTTTCTCAGTCTGCTGCTCTAGTTGGTATATATTATAGAGTGTAGCTGTGGTCTAGAAGGCCTGGAATATTACAAACTAATAGAGACTATTAGTTAACAATAACTTAGAAAGGTAGAGATACAGTAGAATAGAAAAACCAGTAAAACTTAAAAGTTATATAACTGGAAGATTATATAATTCAAAGTAGTAGAACTAATAGCACTGGTAGATTTGTTTATCAAATTTACCAGATCTACTAGATCTACTAAAAAAATTATTATATATATAAAAGATATATTTTTCTTATTCTTAGAAACAGAAGTCTTCTATTTTGTATTTAATAATAATATTAATCTTAGATCTATTTTTAATTTTAGATTATTAGTTACAACAGCACTGCAATCTTACTTTAATATTATATATACTCTATCTTTATATTTTATTAGACTTTTCTTGATATATAGTGTAAGACTGTCCTCTAGCTGGATTACTTTATTTCTTTGAAGAAGTAGATTATTTCTTATTACTATAATAAGCCAAGGCCTACATGCTGGCTTAGAATAATAAGCAAGCTTGGTGTATACTAGAGTGTATCCTCTAAGGGTATTACAGATCTCTGAGATTTAGTTAGATTCTGCCCTGCTTAATCAGACAAGGTACTTTATAATATATTGAATGCTTATCTTTTAAAGCACTGGCTTAAAGAATATAAAACTATATTGAAGACTTTCAACTATACAAGACAAAGAATACTTTGTTAATTCAGGTAAGTATTACCCTAGCTTAGAAAGAACTAACTAATAGAAAGACATGTCTACAGCAGTTACAGTACAAGTCTTGCTGGCTAGAATTTAGAAGCTTAAGAACAAGGTTAAGAAGCAACAAGGAATAATTGACTAGATATATAAATATACAGTTAATAATAAAAATCAGATTGCAGTGCAGTCTGCAGATCAGAAGAAAAAAATATTATAAAAAAAGTAAAAATTCAATTTTTTAATAGAATTAGAAGCAGGCTCAGACCTTTTCTAGTATATTTTAAAATTTATTTTTAATTCAATATCAAGTTAATAAAGACTGACAAGTGCTTGGTAGCAGTACAATACCTGCAAGAAAAAGCAGCAGTATAGATATAACTTTATTTAATAATATAATTTAGTAGAAAAGATTCCAGGAATTTTATATCTATTAAAACTGAAAAAATTCTTGTAATAAAGAATTTCAGATTATTTAAAAAAATATTGATAATAAATTTTAGAATTACTGATAAAGAGATAATAGCAGTACAGAAAATCAGATAGATTTAATAAATAAAAAATATAGCTGGATATCTAGTAGAATTTCAATAGCTAGCTACAGTATTGAACTGGAATAATAGTATATTAGCAGAAGCTATATACAATAGACTCAAAGAAAAAGTCAAGAATAAAATAGTAAGATTAAAAGAATAACTTAATATATTATCTGAGATAATTAAATATACAGTATATATAGATATAAGAATTTGGAAAAAATATTTAAAATAAAAAGATTACAAGCAGTTTCTAAATTACACTGTAAAGTAATAAATATATAGAGAAAACTACAATTTTTACAGACTACAATTTATAGAACTAGATACAACTATAAGAAACTAGGACTATAAGAAAAATAAGTTATATCAGAAAAAGTTGTATTTCTTTTGCAAGAAATCAGGACACTTTGCAAGAAATTGCTATAAAAAATAAGAAAACCAGCTATAATAAGAGCTGAAAGCAACTATAAGAAAATAATATTATCTTACTGCTGATACTGGTAGAAATAAATAACAATTTCTATATACAACTAGAGCTGAAACTAGTAATATAGAAGATAAGTAGAGAAAGCTACAAGAAGTCATAGTAGAACAGATATTCCAAGAACTAATAAAAATTTGACAAGCAGAAATTGACAGTGAAGCAGTTAAGCTAATTAAGATAATAAAGATAGAGCATCTATTACCTGACTACTGGAATCTATACTGGAAAGAATATAAGAAACAGCAAGAATTAGAAAATCTATAAGAAAATAATAAAGATTGTAATTATTATTGGAGAAAGAAAAACTAGAATATTATAAATTTAAAATATCTATAATACTATAAATTTTCTATATTTATATATAATTGTAAGTGGCACAAGAAGATGCAGGATAAGGAAATTTAGTAAATTAGAAATAATCTAATTTACTACTATTATAAGCTGTACAGATATAAAATAAAAGATTGCAAGCAATGCAATGAGATTAAAGTATAGAAAGATATTCAAGAAATATTGAAATAGTTCAGTTTATAAGATAAGATAAATATTGAATATTTACAGTATAAAGGAATATATTAATTATTCTATTATACAGATAGCTGTTTATTCTATTAAAAAGTAAAAGATAACCAGTATTATCCAGATCTACTAAAACAGTTAAGAGCAACTCAGATTAAAGAGTTGTAATTAGAAGAATATATAATCTCAGGCTTTAATAAGAATAAAAATACAGAGTTACTGTAGAAAGAGATTATAGATTATATCTACTACAGAATAAATCAAGAAATAATCAGTTATTATAATACTAGATTAAAGAACAACAACCAGTACAGGATCAGAGTACTGATTTAATTGTTATATTAAATAAACAATTGCAGAATATATTGTAGAGAGAAATAGATAAATAAATATTTTCTATAACTACTATAGAAAGTATAGATTAATAATAAAAGCTATTCTAGAAAGCTAACTTTTATATCTGAAGAATAGATAGATTATTTATTATATAATATCAACTATCTATAATATACAGAAATACCTTGGATATACTGTACAGGAATATATAGAAAACTGGAATACAATATATACAAGATTAATAATATATAGAAACCAGCAGAGTCAATAGAATACTAAGAAGAAAGACAATATTATTAATATAATAAAAGTACTGAGTTATGAATATATTATAAAGCCTGATATAAGAAAACACAGGCTAAAATAATAACTACAGATCTATAATAAAGTGAAGTTAAAATACTATAAGACAGATTAAAAGAAAATAAATCTGGAGTATTTAAAATCTGAAAAAAATTAATTAAGTAATAAATAACAATATTTAAAAGAATTTCAAAAGATTTATTATAGAAATTAAAACAGGAAACTGATACTTTATAATTGTAGATAGAAAATAATAGTATTGCTATAAATAAATACCTGTGAGCAATATAACAGAACAGTTATTAACTAATATAGATTGAAACAGCTATTTAGCAATTACTATAATCTTGAAAGAATACTGTATATATACTTTAATCAATTCAGAGATAACTGAAATTCTTATAAACAGAAGTTTTATAAAAAAAACTGGATTATTAATAGAATTAAAGGAAAAACTGTATTAACTAAATAGATTAGACAGAAATCAGCTAGACTTTATATAATAGAAAATATATTTAAAATTATTAGTAATACAAGAATATCAAGAACTTGTAAACTTTAATATAATTAATTTAGAAAATTATAATATTATCTTAGAACTACTTTGATTAAAGCTGTACAACTCTGATATATACTAGCAGAAGGGAATAATAAGATTAAATAGATATAGATATTCTCTAGTACTAGACTCAACACCAGAAACAATCTACAGTTTATAGAAAACCAGGTATAAGACTACAGTAATAAATAAGCTGAGTAATCAAGAACAGACAGTATAAAAATAATCAATTAAATAGATAAATACTATTGAATACAAAAAAACTGCTGGGATCTTATTCAGAAAAATAAGTTAGAATATATCTGAAAAAGTCAGAAAAATAGTATTCAAGAAATACTGAAACTATAGAGAAATATTCAAGAAGAAAAAGCTGTCTAGGAATTTACTAGAATATAAGAAATAGAACTACAAGATATTATTGCTAAAAGAAAAAAAACTAATATACAAGCTAATATATCAATTAAATGAAAAAGAGCTAAAGGAATTATATTAATATATTGACAAGAATCTAGAAAAAGAGTTTATCAGATTATTAATATTATCAGTGAAATACTTTATTATATTTATATTAAAAAAGAATAGCAAGTTATAACTGTGTATAGATTATTAATAATTGAACAGTATTATAATAAAGAACTGATATTTATTACTGTTAATTAAGAAAATACAGAACTGATTTTAAAGAACTAGATAATTTACTTTATTAAATTTGAAAGCAGGATACAATTAAATCAGGATTAAAGAAGGCAAGAAATAGAAAACAGTGTTTTAAATATACTATAAATACTTTAAATACTTGATTATACTGTTTAAATTAATTAATATACCAGTAATATTTCAAGTAATAATTAATAAATTTCTTTATAAATTCCTAGACAATTTTGTAGTTATATATCTAGATAATATCCTGATCTTTACTGATAGTACAAGGATAGAATATACTGAAAAAGTAAAGATAATATTTAATAAGTTAAGAGAGAAAGATATACTGTTAAAGTCAGAGAAGTATAAATTCTCTAAGAAAGAAATCAAGTTTTTAGAATATATTATTACTACAAAGAGTATATAGATAGATCTAGCAAAGATCTAAGTAATAAAAGAGTAGCTGATACTGAAAACTGTAACTGAAGTCTAGGTATTATATAGACTTATAAACTACTACTGACAGTTTATAAAAGAATTTTTAAATTTAATAAAATCTCTTATATCTTTCTTTAAGAAGAATATTGAATTTTATTGGAGAGAACAGTAACAGAAAGTATTTAAAGTAATCAAGAAAGTTTTCTAGAAAGAAGAAATACAGATATATTTCAACTTTATAAAATCAATAATTATAAATACAGATATATCAGATTGTATAATAGAAGCAAGATTACAGTAGAAAGATAATTAAGAAAAAAAGAAACTGATTGCTTGCTATATAAAATCAATAATATCAGTTAAACAGAATTACAATATTTATAATAAAGAACTACTTGTAATAATAGCAGCACTGAAAAAATAGTAAGTATATTTAAAAGATATAAATTACTAGATAATTGTAATTTTAAATTATTATAATTTTTAATACTTTATAATTATAAAGAAGTTAATATAATATCAAGCTTATTAATCAGAGATCTTAGCAATTTATAATTTTAAAATATAATATTGCAAAGAAAAGAATAATACTTGAGCAGATATACTGAACAGATAGTTAGATTTAATAACAGTTTACAAAAAAAAACAAACACTCTTTAAGATTACAGAAAATATAAATACTTTAGTTTTTAATTATCAGACTTTAAGAACTATACAATTGATTACTATATTAATAGAGTTTAAAGATAAATTATAAACTCAGATACAGAATAATTCTACTGTATTAAAAATTAGATATAAAGATAAGTTTAAAAATAGCAATAGATTGCTATTATACAAAGAATTAATTTATATTTTACTGAAATTAAAGAACAGAATTCTACAAGAAAATTATAATAATTCAATAGCAGAATATTTTAAAGTTGAAAAAATCTAAAAAAGAATTTCAAGAAACTATTATTAGTCAGAATTATAGATATTAGTCAGAGATTATATACAAGACTGTAATTATATATAAAACAAAGTAAATCAATATAAAGAATATAGCTTGCTACAGCTAATACTTTATTTACAAGTACTATAGAAATTAATAGCAATAGATTTTATTGTAAAGTTATTAAAATTTAAAGAACTGTAAACAGAAATAGAGTATAACTCTATTCTAACAGTTATAGATTAATTAACTAAATATATATACTTCTTACTGTTTATTAAAAGAATATCAGTACTAGAAATAGTATATATACTATTACAGAATATATTTATAAATTATAAATTACTTAAAAAAATTATTTTAAATAGAGATCTAAAGTTTATAGAGTATTTCTGGAGAATATTTACAGTATATTTAAATATAAAATACCAGGCTATAACAGTGTACTATTTACAGGTAAATAGATTAGTAGAAAGATTGAACTAAACAGTAAAGCAATACTTACAGAATTATATAAATAATTAATAAAATAACTGGGTTTTACTATTGCTGATAGCACAGATTATCTACAACAGTTCAAAATATATAATAACAGGATATATACTATATTTTGTAAATTATAGACAAGAACCAGATATTCTATAAATACTATAACACACAGAAACAAGAGTATATCTAGAAAAGATAAAAGCTTAGATAGAAACTTCAGAAACTGTATAAGAAACTGTAGTTAAACTTGAAATTCTACAGTAAACAGATAAAATATTACTACAATAAAAAATACCAGAAGATGCTAGTTTTTAAAGAAGAAAAGAAAGTATATCTTTTATAAAGAAATATAAAAATAAAGCAATCAAGCAATAAACTTAATTATCAGAAACTTAGACCTTTCAGAGTTTTAAAATAGATTAAACTAGTTATATATAAACTTACTTTATTAAAAAATATACAGATATATCTGATATTTTATATTTTACTAATTAAAAAAGCACTTCAGAATATTAGATAATATTTATTCAAAGTTAAGAATAAAGAACTGAATAAATACAAAGTTAAGGAAATCCTAGAAGATGCAGTATTAGAAAAGGAATAATATTATCTTGTAAAATAGAAAGAATATCTACAGTTAAACAGCACTTAGAAATCTGTCAAGAATTTAAAGAATACTTAGAAAATATTACAGTACTATTGAAAGCTGTAAAATTAAAATCAGAAAAAAAGAGAATATTGCTGATAATAGCTAGCAGGGCTTACAGTTTATCTGTAGCTATAATCTCAGCCTGTTTTCTTTTATTTTCCTCCTCTTTTAGTTTTTCTAATTCTTCAAGAGTTTGTGTATTAAACTGAATAAATTTGCTAGTTTTTATATCCAGAAACTGTTTCTGCTCTTTGAAACAGTTTAATTGATTTATAACAATAGAAAACTGAGAGAAGAAATAATAAAATTCTTTATAAGTAAGTTCTTTATTTAATTTGATTTTATTACAGGTACAGTGCAGTTTAGATTATTCAAATTAAGAAATAAATTTCTTTTCTGAAATATACAATTTACTTGATTAAATATATTTATTACAATATTTATTACCTTCAGAGACAATACAAGGTATTTTTCTTTATTTATAATAATAATATAGAGAAGATATAATAAGACCTGTATATTTAATATCAGCAGCTCAAGCTTAGTTTTTGGCAGTATAGCTAGATGCTATAGTTGATATATTCCAGAAGATATTTATAAGAAAAGAAGGAAAAACAACTGAAAGTAGAAACAGTGTCAATTATAAAGAAAGAAAATAAATTACTAGAACAGCTTACTAGAAAGAAAGAAAATAATATTATAAACTAATAGAAACTATTAATTAACAATAATTTAGAAAGATAAAAGTACAGTAGAACAGAAAAATCAGTAAAACTTAAAAATTATATAACTGAAAGATTATATAATTTAAAGTAGTAGAATTGATAGCACTAGTAGATTTATCTATTAAATCTATCAGATTTATAAATAGTAGATTCAGTAGTACTAGTAAATTTATCTATCAAGTCTACCAAATCTACTAAGGAAATTATTATATATATAAAGAATATATTTCTTCTACTTTTAGAAACAGAAGTTTTCTACTTTGTATTCAATAACAATACTGATTTTAGATCTATTTTTAGTTTTAAATTACTAGCTACAACAGCACTGCAATCTTATTTTGATATTATATATATTTTATCTTTGTATTTTATTAGGCCTTCTCTGATATACAGTACAAGACTGTTCTTTAGCTAGATTACTTTGTTTCTTTAAAAAAGTAGATCACCTCTTATTACTACAGTGAGCCAAGGCCTATATACTGGCTTAGAATAATAAGCAAGCTTGGTATATACTAGAGTATATCTTCTAAGGGTATTACAGACCCTTGAGGTTTAGTTAGATTCTGCCCTGCTTAATCAGACAAGGTACTTTGTAATATAGGAGCTGTGAGAAGTCTCTAGAGAAATAGAAGTATATATTGTAGTATTAAGTTGTAAAAGAATTTCTTCAGAATTGTATAGAACCAATTCAACAGTTTTAAAACTGCTTTTTATATTATTTTCAGTTAGAATCTGTATCTGAGCTGCAGGATATAAGGCCAGAAACTCTTTTTTATTAATATAATTAATTTTAAATTATATCTGGTTCTCTATCTACTGTCTGTACACTATTTTAAGAGAGAAAAAGCAGTTAATATTTAATAGCTGAAGAAGATAAAAAGAATAAGCTGATATATAAAGAACAATAATATTATTCTTAAAGTAGAACTAGTTAAATTTAGCTAAGATATAACTTCTATATTTATTAAGAATTAATAGTCAGTATTTACTCTTTATACAGAGTAGAATATTTTTATTAAATACCTTCTTCAGCTAATACAAGTCTAGTTTGTCTATTATTCAGCTATTATTACTAATTTTAATTATCTAGTTATCTAGCAGCTCTTCTATCTTATATTAATAAGATTAATATATCTTTCTTTTGAAAATAATTATTATATAAAGAGTTCAATCTGTAATATTAATTTCTATAATAATAATTATCTATTCTTGATTTTCAGGTTGAACTAGTTTTGAATAGTTAATTCTTTTAAACTTAGTTATTACTCTAGCAGTACTAATAACTTCTATTTGAAACCTAGTTTTATTAAAGTTATAGATATTATCTTTCAGAATTCTATATTTTGTAATAGTATTTTATACAAGCTTGAACTATTTACAGATAATCTCAGAATTCTTATATAAAGTCTATTAATAATTATATTTATATAAAAATTTAAATTTTAACTCAGAATAGCAGTTAATAAATTGTTTAACTTAGTTGATATTAACAGTAGATAAAATAATAATATTATCTCAATTAGTAAGAAAAAGATTAACTTTTTTTCATACAGTACTCACTCAGAGAAACTAGCTATATTTATTTATAAAGATTATCTACTGTACAAGAACTAACTTCTTAATAGAAGTCAGTTTTCAATTTCTTATTTAAGAATTTTTTTTTATTATACAGCTATATAGTCAGTCAGCTAGGCTGATATAGAAGATTTTATATATATATACAGCAGCTTGAATACTTGAAATTTTGTCTTTATTTAATATTTGAATAGTTAATTGAACTCTTCCTTCTTGATAGAAGGCTTGACTGTCTTTTATTATTGATATTTAAAAGATTCAATTGATGAATATATTATATAGTGAAATAGTATACAAGTAAGTAGTTTGTACAAGTAGGTGGTGGATTATATTAGGATAACTAACTTACTTAGAGATCTACAGAATATAGTACTAGAAATTTAATAAAATATAGTAATTAATATAGTAATTACTATTATATAAATTTTAATCTTTAATATTTTCTTTTATTCAATCTTACATCTATATTTTCAAGATATAAATTTAATATTATTTAAAAAAATTTAACTTTTTTAATAATTTCTATTACTGTACTGATATTGCCTGTTTTTATTATAGTCAAGTAAATCTAAATCTACTACTATATTCAAATCAAATATCTTCTTAAAATTTAGTTAATATTATTATTATTTCAGATAATTTAAATCTTCCTGCTTTAAATATCTTTAAAATTCTGAATCTTAGTATAATTAATACTGTATACTAAAATACTATTTAATAAATTTAAAAATAAAAAACTGAATAATTTTATATTAGTTCTTCAATTTACAGTATATAATTTAAAGTATTTTTTTAAATATAAACTTCAACTTGCTGCTTTTCAAAAACTAATAAAAGTAATAATTACAATTTAAACTGATTATCTTGATAATATAGAGCTGAATATTTATTAAAACTGAATTAATCTTTATAAATAATTTTATAAAAGTTATATATTTATTCTATCTAATAATAAATATATATATTATAAAATAAATTTAAATATAGATATTTTTTAATAGTATATTTACTATAATAGAAGCTTTTATTGAAATTATTATATACAGGCTTAATTATTAGTATTTAATTCTTCAAGTTATTAATCTAGTTAATATATTTATTACTACTGCTGTTTATACTAAAACTGAGCTAGTATTACTGAATTTAAATATATAGTAAATAGAATTAGACAAGCTTTTTTCTAATTTTAAAACTATATTTCTTAAATCAATTTCTGTATATATAATCAATCTTTGTCTAGTTAAAATTGATAAATTATATTATTCAGAGTCAGAGAATTCAATAGATATAAGATACTCAAAGCAAGCCAAATTAATTCAGGTCAAGAAAGAACTAAAAGTTAAGAAAAAGCTAGTTATCAAATAAAAATCTTTAAAATTAAATAATAAAGATTTCTTCTTATCTCTATTATCTATAAAGATTCAAGCTACATTATATAAATAATTTTTCTCTGATTATAATACTGAAATAGAGAATAAGAATTTTAAAAATATTATTGAATTTCTGAAAAAGAAATTAGATATAATAAATTATAAATAGTCTGAAGATATTATAAAGAATATTAAAGAGATTATTATAATAATTATTATAAAACCTGCTTTAATACCTACTGCAAAGCCTGCTCTAATATTTATTCTAATATTTATTATAAAGCCTGCTGGGGAGATTACTATAAAGATTATAATAAAAACAATAGCAGAGAAATTTAATAATAATAATATTCCAGTAAATAGAACTCAGTTCTGAGAATATAGAAAATAATCAAGTATTTTATATATAACTAGCTAGCTAATTTAAAAATTTTATTCACTACTTTTTTATCTTTTCTCTCTATAAATATATCAATACTATTAATATCTGAAATATTAATAGATATAGATACTCAGTTCTAAGCCTTTGTAGACTTTTTATATTTTTTTAGTATTAACTCTTGTTTTAATATTATATATTCTTAGATTATTCTCTGCAGTTGTAAATAGATCTAGTAATAAATTTATTTATTATCTAGAAATACTTTTTTTACTGATATTTTTTCTAAAGAATATTTCAGTTCAATAAATTAATTATAATACTATAATTTAATTGTAGCAGAAAGATATTCATCAATATTTATTATATATTTATATTAATAAATATAGCAATTAATAATAATTATAAAAAATATACTTCAATCTCTAAACTTATTCTCTAATTCTTGTAGAAGATTCTTATTTAGCTGAAATCTATAATTATTGACTCCTTTATTAGAGTGATAATAAAGTATATAAAGCTGATTTAATATACAATTTAAATAGTTTAACTGGTAATAAATAGTATAGATATTCTATAGACAGAAAAATTGTATAATCTACTTATAGAGAATAGATATATATATTGTTATGAAAGCAATCTAATCAGTATAAGAGAAATTTTGGTAAAAACTATCTCCAGAGAGCTTTAAGAAAATAATCCTGAATAAAAGTTAGTATAAAGTAATTAATTAAGAATTTAATTTACTCTTCAATAATATAAAGTGCTTTTTATAAGCTGATTTTATTAAAATTTAATTTATTAATTTACAGTACTTGTTTTAAAGTAATAATAAATATTAAAAAAGATATTTAAATTAATAGCTTGATAAAGCTTGAAATAAATTCCTGCTATTATAGAAATTTTAATTCTTTAATTAAATTAAATAACTTAGAAGAAAATACCAGTAGTCTTAATAAAATTTAAATATTATTTCAGAACAGTAATAATAGTACAACTGTTAATATCTATATAAATCTAAATAATATACTGTAAATAGATATTAATAGTAATATATATTTCAATTTCTCAGAATTAAAGCTTGCAATAATTATTAATAAATTAGAGATAATTAGAATCAGAAACAATATATTTATTACAGTAATATTGAAAATTATTAAAATATTAAATTATATTATCAGAATCAAGAATATAAACAGTAGTAAATAAATAAATAGTTTCTTGAATTAATTAGTAAATATAGTAATTATTATAGCAATCTTAGAACAGCTCTTATTAAAAAATAATATATATTTTATTTCTGAAATAAGAATAGAGATTTCTCTGTTCAAAACTTTTAATAAAATCTTTATTTAATTTTTTTTAAATTATATTCAGCAATTTTTTCTGAACTTCTTTCTTATAATAGTCTGCCTATTTTTATAGAAACTCTATTCTTTTATATATTCTTATCAGATCTCAAGTATTGATCTGAAAACTCTTTTCTTATAAAATATATAGTATATTTTTATCTCTTATACAGAGCTTAAAAAAATACTTTCTAATATAATTTTAAATCTCAGAAATATTATTAAAAACTAGGTTATTTTTAATACTCTATTTATTTAAATAATATTGTAAGATTGTAATAGAGATAGAGAGATTATAAGTATTATATAAATAAAATAAAATATTCTTATAAACAACTTTTTAGTTAATAAGATTGATAATTTTATCTTTATAATTTAAAATCTGAGAAAAGAGTTAATCTCTTTAATTTTAATTTTAATTTAATAGAGGTATTTTAAATATTAAAAAATAATAATTGCTATATTGATTGCTACAAGTGATTTATTTAAAAAAAATATATAAATAATATAAATATATATTATTGCTATAGAAACCCAGCTAGAATTTAGAAAAAAATAAAATATAATTTCTTTTTCTTTTTCTTAATAATCTCAAATCTCTAGATCTGTTACTTATCTTAATAAAAATAATTAAAAGAAGAGAAAAGTATAAACTCATCTATATTCTATATCAGCTCCAGAAACTTGTAAGTATTTATATAATTATTGAATACAGCTCAAGCCTGTTGATATACTGTAATAATATATTTATAATTATCAAGATAAATATTAAGATTATTCTATTATTTAGCAGGCTCAGGGAGTATATATTATTCAGAATTTTTCTTATCTTTTATAGCACCCACCTAGGCCAGAGTTTGAAAAAAAGAATACTAGTATAAAATAAAGTAGCAGTTGAAAGAAATGTCTGGGATATTCTAGTAATTAAGAAACTTTATCTTTTTCTAGAGATTTTCAAGCTCAGTTTTCCAGGCATTAATTTATTGAATTATAAGAATTTTTCTATAAAAATCTTTATTCTTTATAAATTTCTTGCCAGTTAAAGCTGTAGCAGCAGTATTTTTATTAATTAATATATTTTTTTACCAAATTCTTTTTTATTATTATTATATCAGTATTTTTCTTAAATAGATAAATCTTTTTTAATAATATTCTTTCAGACTTTATTGCTGTTATTAAACTCAGTAATAAAAGCAGTCTCTATATATTTAAATTTCTCTACAATAGAATTAGCAGTATAATTTATTTTAATTCTAGAAGAATTATTATATTAATTAATATATTGATTAGTATATTTATATTTATATAAATATAGTTCTTACTGTTTAGCTATAATTCCAGTCTTAATATCTGATTTTATCTTTTTTTGAATTTAAGAATCTATATTTTTGAATTTTTCTGTTTTTTTTTATCTACTTTATAGTGCAGTTACAGGCTGTAGTATCTACTCTCTTTGCAAGCTTGATCTTATATATAATAGGGTTTATATTTTCAGCTTGTTTGCAGGCTTTTTTTATATAGAGATTATTAAATAGCTTACTCTCTAGCTTGTATTTACAGCTAGCAGTAGTACTAGAAGAGGGTCTGCAGGATTGAGAAAGTATATTAATAGATTGAATAGCTATAAATATAGCTACAAAAAAATAGACAGTAGCAATTTGAGAATAAAAAAGAATAAAATTTAAAAAGATTAAAAAAGCTCAGAGAATGAATATATATATATTCTTTTTAATAATACTTTAGTTATTAGAATCTTTACAATATAATAAAAGACTTTAATAACTGCCTGGAGCTGGAGTCTAAAAGATTATTATTAAATATTATATTATTCAATAATATAATAAAAAATCAAGACTGAAATATTATTAAATATATTTTAATAATACAATCAGCAAATACTTACTTCTCTATTTATTTTAATAAAAATTAAAGTATTTACTGATATTTCTCTTTATTCTCAGTACTTTTTCTAGCTTATTTATTTAAATCTCTTTCTCAGCTTCTTCTTTTTCTTCTTTTTTAAGAATTTCTATTTTTTTCTATTCTACTACCTCTTTATCTCTCTACAGTATATAAATCTTAGAAATATGAAAATCATTGTGCTAATCTCAGAACCTAGAATCTAATAGACAAAATTCAACAGACTATTCAGAAATCTACTAGTGATTGAATATAGCTAATTAGATCTATAACAGCCTGTCAGGCCAATATTGCTGCTTGAAATAGAGATAAAACTCTTCCAGTATACAAGACAACTGGAGACAAGGCTCTAAGAAAGAATCTTACTGCTAAAGCTGTAAAGGAAACTTTATTAATAGATAGAAAAAAGTACTGCTTCAGGCCAGGAAATAAGTATTTATATCTTTATCTTTCTCTTTAAAATTCAATATTAATAATATATAAATAGCTGTTGCTTTATATAAAATCTAGTACTATTAAAAATTTACTGAGCTCTTTATTTATAAGCTTTTCTTCCAGTGTAATGTCTGTAAGATTATAGTAAAGAGATTTAATACTGTAAATTAAATTCAGATTTTTACTCTTGAAACTTTTCAAAAGACAACTAAATTCTATTTAGTTAATCTCTTTAAAAATAAGTAATATTTAAATTTGTAGCAATTAATATACTAATCTTATTTTTAAATAACTAATATTTGTACAATCTATACAAAATATATTATTATTTAAACAAAGAATATGAAACTTGTTCAGTATCTTTATATAATAATAGCTAAAAATCTATAAAAGTTGCTACAGGCTCTACCACCTTTTTTTTTATTTTTTATTATCTGTTTTTAGTCTTTTGTTTTGATATTAAATAAAAATTCTTGTTTATTTTACTCTATTTATATATATTGTTTGGTAATAAAGGTCAGTGTATAGCATTTGAAATTACTAGTGTTTTTCAAAACTCATTGAATTTTGAGAGCTTTGTCAATTTAGTCTGCTGTACTTATAGGCCTTATTTGTGTAATATCACTCAATTCTCTTATACTAGCTAGTTAACCTTAATTAACTCCAGAACTGTTTATATTCTTTATAGTCTAGAGAGTTAATAAAATTGTCTGCAGTGTTCTTATTATTAGAAATCTAATTATTATTATTATTATTATTATTATTATTATTATTATTATTATTATTATTATTATTAATAATCAAGTTTAATAATATAATTCACTACCTACTTATACAAACTACCTACTTATATACTACTTCACTATACAATATATTTATTAATTAAATCTTCAAAATGTCAACAACAAAAGACAGTCAAGCCTTCTATTAAGAACAAAGAGTTCAATTGACTATTCAGATATTAGATAAAGGCAAAATTTCAGGTATTTAAGCTGCTGTATATATGTACAAAATCTTCTATATCAGCTTAGCTGACTGACTATATAGCTGTACAATAAAAAGAAATTCTCAAATAAGAAATTAAAAACTGACTTCTACTGAAGAGTTAGTCCTTATACAGTAGATAATCTCTATAGATAAATATAGCTAGTCTCCCTGAGTAAGTGCTATATAAGAAAGAGTCAATCTTCTTTTTACTGATTAAAATAATACTATTATTCTATTTACTGTTAATATTAACTAGGTTAAATAATTTATTAACTGCTATTTTGAGTTAAAATTTAAATTCTTATACAAGTACAATTATCAGTAAGCTTTATATAAAAATTCTGAAATTATTTATAGATAGTTCAAGCTTGTATAAAATACTATTGCAAAGTATAGAATTCTAGAAGATAATGTTTACAACTTTAATAAAACTAGATTTCAGATAGGAGTTATTAATACTGCTAAAGTAGTAACTGGATCTGAAAGAGTTAACTATTCAAAACTAGTTTAATCTGGAAATTGAGAATAAATAACTGTTATTATAGAAATCAATATTACAGATTAAGCTCTTTATACAATAATTATTCTTAAAAAAAAGGTATACTAATCCTGTTAATATAAAATAGAAGGACTGTCAGGTAACTGGGTAATTAAAGTCAGTAATAATAACTAGATAATAGACAAGCTAGACTTATATTAGCTGAAGAAGATATTTAATAAAAATACTCTACTCTATATAAAGAGCAAATACTAACTGTTAATTCTTAATAAATATAAGAATTATATTTTAACTGAATTTAACTAATTCTGTTTTAAAAATAATATTATTACTCTCTATATATTAACTTATTTTTTCTATTTTCTTCAGTTATTGAATATTGACTGCTTCTCTTCTCTTAAAATAGTATATAGACAGCAGGTGAAGAACTAGATACAGCTTGAAATTAATTATATTGATAAAAAGAAGTTTCTAGTCTTATATCCTGCAGTTCAGGTACAGACCCTGACTGAGAGCAATATAAAAAGCAGTTTTAAAGCTGCTAGATTGGTTTTATATAATTCTGAAAAAATTCTTTTACAATTTAATACTATAATATATATCTCTACTTCTTCAGAAACTTCTTACAGCTCTCAGGCCTTCTGGACCACAGCTATATTCTATAATATATATCAACTAGAGCAGCAGACTGAGAAAGTTATAAACTATATCAAGCACTGTATACAGAGCCTATCTAGTTCAATTAACTAAGCTCCAAGTTAGCTAGTTAAGAGATGTCAATTAGTAATATACAATACTGCTATTTTAGCAGCTGAAAATAGGAAATTAAAAGCTGTAAATATAAAACAAAAAAGGAAGTAAAAAAATAATTATATATATATAGCTTAAGAAAGTGCTTTGAAGATTGAAAAGGGCTTGTCTTATATACAAAATATTAATAAATAGGAATAGAAGGTGATTGAAGCAGCTGACTCTCAACTACAAAAGCAGGCAGTATCATACTGTAGTATATATAGAATTATTGAATATACTGCTTGTATATACTCTAGACATACAGAAAATAATTCTTAATATAATTACCTTAATTTTCTTTGTAATTGTTATGAAATTTGACTATAAAGTTACTAAATAGTAAAGAGGTGTATGAATAAATAGTTTGTACAAGTAGGTAGTGGATTACATTATCTGTACTAATAAATATAAATATATATTATTGTAGATAAAAATTATTGCAGAAGTACAGAAGGCTATATAAAACCTGTAAGAGAGTTAATTTGAAATAAATCTCTCAGAAATCTGTAGAAACTACTATATAGTAGAAAATTAGTAGTTTCAAACTATAGTAAGATTACTGTAAGATTTTGATTTATAGTTAAATCTTTACAAGAAGTCTATTTACTATAATATAACTGTAAGTTTAAAATTTACTAAAGTTTTTATCTTTTATATTTTATTCTATAATATATAATTAATATAGATAATAGTAATTTAAAGATATAAATATAATTTAATAATATTTATAAAATATTACTGATATATTGCAGGTTTAAATAATTATTTTACTATTAATTTCTATATTACTGTTATACTACAGTAGGAATAAATCTTATATTAATTTAATAAATTTATAAACTTTTATTATATATTGAAATATATATTATAATAATTTAACCTGCAGTTTTATTAAAGTTAAGCTATTAAAACCTATTCTTTTTTATTTATAATATAAAAGCTACTAGTATATTCTTATAAATAAAAAAGTAAATCTTTAATTAATATATTAATTCTATTAAAATAAAAAACAAGCTTTATTAATTATACTGATAGTTATATTTATATATTATTATTAACTGTATTATCAATATTACTAATATATTTCACTACTTTCTCAGATACATCACACTTTCAGATACTTACTCACATGATATAGCTTAGTTAGTAAGAACTAATTAAAATAATACAGTTTCAATCTCTGTATATTTATCTGTTCAGTATATATTCAGTAATTATAAGTGCAAATTAACTTGTTTTAACTGCTTTGGCTATTGAAAATTAGAAGCTAAACCAGCAGAAATATTATAGACTAGCAGGAATCATTGGTTAACAATGACCCAGAGAGAAGAGGCACAGTGAAAATAGAAAAACCTACAGAACAGAAGATTATATAACTGGCAAGTTATATAACTAGAATAGTAGACTCAGTAGACTTGGTAAATTCAGATCTACTATGTTTACATAATCTACCAGATCTATCAGAGGAAATTATTATATATATAAAGAATATATTTTCCCCACTCTTAGGAACAGAAGTCTTCTACTTTGTATTCAATAATAATACTGATCTTAGACCTATTTTTAGTTCTAGATCATTAGCTATGACAGCACTGTAATTTTATTATTGATATTACATGTACCCTGTCTTTGTACTCTATTAAGCCTTTCCTGATATACAGTGCAAGGCTGTCCTCTAGCTGAATTACTTTATTCTATTTAGAGAAGTAGATCATTCTCTATTACTATAGTGAGTCAAGGCCTATATACTGGCTTAGAATAATAAGCAAGCTTGGTGTATACCAGAGTGTATCCTCTAAGGGTATTACAGACTCCTGAGATTTAGTTGAAGTTCTGCCCTGTTTAATCAGACCAGGTACTTTGTAATACATTGAACACCTATTTTTTAAAGTATTGGCTTGAAGGATATAAAACTATATTGAAGACTTTCAACTATATAAGTCTACAAATCCTTTCAGAATTTTTCAACTATATAAGATTATAAAAATTCTCTTTGTCTTTTAACTATACAAGATAAAGAATACTTTGTTGATTCAGGTAAGTATTACTCTAGTTTAGAAAGAACTAACTAATAGAAAAATATGTCTACAGCAGTTACAGTACAAGCCTTACTGGCCCAGATCCAGAAGCTCAAGGCCAAGGTCAAAGAGCAGTAAGAAATGATTGACTAGATATATAAACATGCAGTTAACATTGAGAATAAAGTTGCAGCACAACCTGTGAGTCAGGAGAAAGAAGGTATTATAAAGAAAGTAAAGATCCAACTTTTCAACAGTGTATTCCCAGGATGATTGGATAGCAGGAGGGGTTATCCCCAGAAGGATAAACCCAGGTCTGGGAAAGTTATATGATAGGGGAGTCTATAACAAGCCTTGGCAGAATAGTCCATTTGGGACTACCTTGACAGGAGTCTATCAGGGACTACTCCAGGTTTTTAGTGTTGTATATAAGGATAGGTTGTTACCTATTGTCCAGAGGAGTTCTTATAATTCCTTGCAATTATCTCTTTCTATTACCTTACTCCAACTGTCAGTTAAAGCACCAACTATAGCAATCCAGAGCTCTATAGTTTGAACCTGTGAGAATATCTACAACTCTATTACTTTGTTATAACTGGAGCTTGCTTGTGTCTTTTAAAAGGACTTATCTCAAGACTCAATCCACACTATAGTGTCTCCTTGTCCTAAGCCCTTGAGGTGATTGACTCAGGTCTCTCTGATACTTGCCACCTCCCAAAGCCCCTTAAAATCCTTATTATTGTTAACTATTCCCTACCTCAGCTCTACCAGTATGGAATACTCTGACCAAGCCAGGTCGAACCTTAACATCAAAGCTATTCAAGTAGTTCTGATTATTTAATCTATTAGTAATACTAGTAGTAATAATAATTTTAAGTTATTACTTCTATTAATTATATAATTTATAATAATTCTTTCTCCAGTATGTACTGTACAGCTGTATAAAGAAGCTATATTAATTAATAAAGTTCTTTTTTATTATATAAATCTATAATATCATCTTCTCTTTCTAGTAAACTGTTTCAGCAATTCTTAAATAATTAATAGTCTTTTTTTAACTGCTATTTTTCTATAAATTATTTTTTACTTTCTTTGTAGTAATTCTTCTTTTACTATAGCCTACAGCTAAGTTATCTGTTTGTTAGAGGTGAGACCTAACTTGGTCAGAGTATTCTATACTGGTAGAGCTGAGGTAAGGAATGAAGTAATAATAATAAAGAGCTTAAAGAGCTTTAAAGGATGGCAAGTATTAGAAAGACTTAAGTTAATCACTTTAAAAGTTTAAGATAAATAAATACTGTAGTATAGATTAGATCTTGAGATAAGTTCTTATAGAAAGACTTAAACAAGCTCTAGTTATAGTAAAATAATAAAGGTATAGATATTCTTGCAGGTCTAAACTATAGAGCTCTAGATTACTATAGTTAATATTAACTAATAAGAAAAATAAAATAAGAAAAAATTATAATTCTTTTTTAAATAATAAATAAAAATTTATTCTTATATACAACTTCAGAAATCTAGATAGTTTATAATAGACTTTCTTGAAATAGTTTTAAATAAACTTTCTTTAGAGAAATTTTATATAGATTTTTCTTAAAATAATTTTAAATAAATTATTCTGCTAAAAACTTGTTATAGACTTTTTTATTATATAATTTTCTAAATTTGAATTTATTCTTCTAGTAATAATCTCTTCTGTTATTTAATTATTTTAAAAATATACTGTAAATCTGTAATATTATCTCTTTATCTACAGTATTTTTATTTCAAGAATAAATAGTTTTCTTGCTATAAGCTGATTTTCTGAATCTATAAAGATTTTTTATTCTATTTTTCTCAGAATTACTACTCTGAGCAGATTTATTTTACTGATTTAATTAATTATTATAGCAGTATTCTTAAATTTTTTTATAACAGTTATTTCTTATTTTTTTCTTTATATATTATAATAGATTTCTGCAGTTTATTCTGTTTATTGTATCTCTATAAAAATAAATATTATATTAATAAGATCTATATTAACTAAAATCTTCTTTTCTTACTAAAGGAAAAAGAATGAATATCTTCCTATCTTGTTACTGGGAATTATAATATAAAGATTCTTATAAAAGAAATAAATTGTCTGGAATCTGCTCTGATTCTTTTTGAAGTATGTGCTTTCTGAAAAACTAGATAAGTACTTCTTCTTGCTCTGCTATTGCTTTGCCTTGTTATCTGATCAGATCAGTCAGCTGGCCTTTCTTAACCAGTCTGTTTTGGAATTGTCTGACCTGCTGTTAAAGATGATGACCGGGCTTGGTCAGAGTATTCTGTACTGATAGAATTGAGGTAGGGAATGAGTTAATAATAATAACAAGCTTAAAAGGCTTTGAAGGATAGCAAGTATTTAAGAGACTTAACTCAATCACTCTAAGAACTTAAAGCAAGTAAACACTGTAGTATAAGTTGAATCTTGAAATAAATTCTTATAGAAAGATACACTCAAGTTCTAGTTATAATAAAATAATAGAAATATAAATATTCTTATAAATTTAAATTATAGAGCTCTGGATTACTATAATTAATATTAATTAATAATAAAAATAAGATAATAAAAAAGAAAAATTATAAAAGATTATAAGATTTTTTTTAAAAAATAATAAATAAATTCTCTTTAGAAAAGATCTATATAAATTTTTCTTGAAATAGTTTCAAATAAACTATTCTGTCAAAACTTGTTATAGACTTTTTTATTTCACCAAGTAGTACATAATTCTTTATCAATCTGACTGTGTCTTAGAATTCTTTTAACTTTATATTTATTTTTATATTCAATCTTAATTTTTTCTTATTTAATATTCTAACTAGCTTTTTCTAATAATAATATATAGAAAATTAGATATATTTATATTATCTTTTATAGTTTCAGTTTATAATTAAATTTTAATATTTTTTATTAAATTTTAAACAGTTCTAGTTTCTTGAAGTTTAATTATTTAATCTTGATATTTTTTTATAGAAGATATACTTTTTCTTTATTTAAAGCATGTGCAGTCTAAGACAATGATTTTTACCAGTTTTACTGGATTTCTCAAATATGAAAAGGAAAATGCAAGATATAGCAGTAATTTAGACTTGTAATCCAGCTTTTTAACCCAGAAAGAGAAAACAAATTTAAAGAAAAACAGGTTAAAAGGAGATATTTATAAAAGCAGTTTAAAAAAGAAGTTCAAAGAATATAACAGAAGTAATAACAAGTAAGGAAAATATTAAATAATGAGATAATAGAAAACAGGTAAAGGAAAAGAGTAAAAGAAAGAATAAAGAATAGTAGTAAAAAAAAAGTAGATATTTAGATATTCTTTGAAGAATAATCTAAATTCAAGAGCCAATTTCTTGTTGCAATTTCAGTTTTTTCTAGAAAATTTATTAAGAATTTCAATCCCAATCTTATATTAAATAGAAGTTTAAAAGTTAATTCATCCAGCTCATATTTCCTCTCCAATTCATCTCTAATATCTTTAAAAAATAGTATAAGAGAAGTAGATATTCAGGATTCTCTTTATAATTACAGACAAAGCAG